>LR564384.1:29894-52400 GCA_900536345.3 Caenorhabditis sp. 39 LS-2015 | reverse complement strand
AGGTCGTGAAGAGAAAAAAAAAAGAGGAAAAAAAAGGAAAAGTAAGAGACATATGAGGAATGGGGGGCATACATATATGGACATGAGCATGTTAAAGCATGAGCATGTTAAAGTTATCATCTTTTGGGGAAACGTGCATTTTAAATTCTCTTTTTTTATTTTTCAAATTTATTTTTTAAAAAAATTAGAACCACACCTCTTCCCCATATTTACTCAATAAATATAATACACGCCTTTCATCTGCTCCTTGCTGAAATTCCCATTTCTCCGAACATTCTTCCCCGACGATTTCCACGAATAATACTTTGACAAGTGGTCTCGATACCATAATGGACCGTATTCTTTGACAAGTTTCTCTTTCGGAGTACAAGTGACCCAGAAGATGTGACCATGGAGGTCTGCAGAACACCAGGGATCGTAGACCGGGTAGGTGTACTTGTATTTGGTACCATCAGCTGGAATTTAGGGATTTTTTTTAAAGGTTACTGTAGCTTTTCAACTTCAAATTTCAACTTACGTGCCAATACTCCTACATAGTTGATGTCCGTGCCATTTTCGACGTCCTTATACATCAGGAATATGTCAATGAACACCCTATACCCTTCTCGAGGAGACACCGTCAGTTGGAAGGAATCGTTAAGCTGAAAAGAAAATAAATTATTTTTTCTTTGAATTTGAATTTTTTTTTTCAAATTGAAATTAAATTAAGTACCATTCCAAACTTTCTCCTCAAATCGAATTTCGAGTAGTTTGTATCCAGGGTTTCTACAAATTCCGGGTTAAAGTTCTCTGCGGAAACAGCAACATCCATATCGCTTGTGTGAGGAATAACTGAACACTCCCTGTACCATCCGAGAAGAGTTCCACCGTTCAAATACGGAAACATCCCTCCATCGATCAACTCGTCGCAAAGATTTGCTAGTGCTTGGGTTGATCGAATAGGTTCGAGGTAGACCTGTAATTTTTCACAAAACGATTTTTGAAATTCAACTTTCAACATAAAATACTCACACTGGTATCGTTTCTGGGAATATACAGATTCATACAATCCACGAACTTTGATCGTTTCCAAAATCCCATAAATATTGAAATATTGGAAGGAACCTCCACTTGAGCCACCCAATGAGTCGCGAATCTTCTGGAATTTTTCAATATATTTAATTTTAAAATTTAGCATCACCGACTTTGGAATAATTCTCCTTGGCTCCGTCCTAAAATCCAGATAATCCTTCTTGGAATCATTTGTGAAGAATAGAACTTCGAATCGAGAATCTTCTAGGAGATGATGTTCCGAGAGATACTTCACATATACACCAATCTGGAAAACAAGGGATACTGGATTTGAACAGGATCAAAATTGAAAATTCACCTTTATCGGTTTGCTATAAATTTGCCAATCACTACATTGTCCATTTTCAATTTTCTCCAAAAGTATCGGGTCAATCAGTAGAATGGGTACTGTAGTGTTGAGGTGAAATATAAGAGAGTTACATTGTGGGCTGGCAATCTGAAATTTGTTTGTATTTTCTAGTAATTGGTATCAAACTCACCGGTATACTCACCGATCCCTTGTTTCGGAATACTCGCTGATACAAATAGACATAAACGAAGAAGACGAACAAGAGAGTGAACAGCAACAGGAACGGCTTCATTCTGCCGGAAATATCAGCAAGGCTAGAAGATGGGCGGCGCAATTTGACACACTTACGTGTAGCTCATGTGGCGAAAACTCACGCAGAAAACATTTCTCTTTATTTTTAATTTTCCAAAAAATAACAAAAAAAGCACAATAATTAAATCAAAACTAAAACCCCTATTAGAATAGTCATCACTCAATAAACATTATACGCCTTTTTTATCTGCTCCTTGCTGAACTTTCCATTCTTCCGAACATTCTTCCCCGACGAATTCCACAAATAATACTTTGACAAGTGGTCTCGATACCATAATGGACCGTATTCTTTGACAATTTTCTCTCTCGGAGTGCAAGAGACCCAGAAGATGTGACCGTGGAGATCTGCAGAACACCAGGGATCGTAGACAGGGTAGGTGTACTTGTACTTGGTACCGTCCGCTGGAATTTAGGAATTTTCGAGATTACTGTAGCTTTTCAACTTCAAATTTCAACTCACGTTCCAATCCTCCTACATAGCTGATCTCCGTGCCATTCTCGACATCTTTGTACATCAGGAAAACGTCAATGGACACCTTGTACCCATTCTTAGGAGAAACTGTCAGTTCGAAGGAATCGTCGACCTGAAAACCATTTCTTTCTTTGGTTTTAAGTTATTTTTCAATTTGAAATTACCAGTCCAAGCTTTCTCTTCAAAAAGAATTTCGATTGATTTGTATGAAGGGTTTTCTCAAAGTCCGGGTTATAATTGTCAGCGGCAACCGCAAAATCCATATCGGTCGTGTGAGGTATAACTGTGCACTCCCTGTACCATCCGAGAAGAGTTCCACCGTTCAAATACGGAAACATCTTGTTGTCGATCAGTTCATCGCGAATATTTGCTAGTTCTTGGGTTGATTGAAGAGGATCAAGGTAGACCTAGTAAAAATGAAAAATGGAAAGAAGATAAGGGAGATTTTTAAGGATGAAGATCCCAATTTCAAGAAAAATCAACTTTCAACATAAAATGCTCACACTGGTATCGTTCCTGGGAATATACAGATTCATACAATCTATGAACTTTGATCGTTTCCAAAATCCCAAAAACATTGGAATATTGGAAGGAACTTCCACTTGAGCCACCCATCGAGTCGTGAATTTTCTGGAATTTTTCAATTTTTGAATATAATTTTAATTTTAGCATCACCAACTTTGGAATAATTCTCCTTGGTTCAGTCTTAAAATCCAGATAGTCTTTCTTGGAATCATTAGTGAAGAATAGAACTTCAAATCGAGAATCTTCTGGGAGATGAGTTTCCGAGAGATACTTCACATCTACACCTATCTGAAAAACAAGGATTACTGTATTTGAACAGGATAAAATTGAAAGCTCACCTTTATCGGTTTGTCATCAACCTCACTACATTGTTCCTTTTCAATTTTCTCCAGAAGTATCGGATCGATCAGTAGAATGGGTACTGTAGTGCTAAGGCGGCGAAGAACAGATTTGCAGACAGGCCTGATGATACCCTGGAAAGTTTTAGTATTTTCTAGTAATTTCTATCAAACTCACCGGTATACTCTCCGATTCCTTTTCTTGGAATACTCGCTGATACAAAAACGAATAACCAAAGAAAGCGAACAAGAGAGTGAACAGCAACAGGAACGGCTTCGTTCGGATGAACATGTCAGCGAAGGAATGTGTGAAAACAATCAAGAATTGAAAGAGAAAAACGATTAAGGTGAGAAGATGGGCTGCTCGATTCGACACACTTACGTGTAGCTCATGTGGCGGAGTCTCACGCAGAAAATAAGACACGGCCGAGTTTTCTTTTTCGTTATTTTTTCTAAATTCTGAATTCTTTAATTTTATGCGTAATTTACGGTAAATGACTGTGAAAAATGAAAAAGATTTATTTTTAATTAATGTCATTTATGTACCACATAACCGTTATTATCAATTCTCTGTCTCAATTCCTCGACAGTTCCAGTCGATGAAATGCCATTTAAACCTGACAAAATCGGCGGAAATGTCGTTCGAGGGGGCGGGGCGACACTCAGTTGCTCCCATTGCGATTTGAGTTGGGATACTGTAGATGGTGCGGAGATGTCCGTATGGGTGGACTCCACGTGGGGTTCCAGAATTGGAACTATCTGGAAGAGAAGATTTCCACTTTTATTTATGGGACTTTCCTCTGTTTGTATGGTATGCATACCTGTCCAAAATCCGGTCTCATATTGTATTCCGGATGCCATGCCTGCGGAATCAGGCTCAGAATATGTGCCGGAAACTGGGCAGTCGGCTGGTTGGGAAGTGTCGGTCTGCCACGTTTATACGTCATCTCAGCGGCAGCCGCTGCTGGTTTCAGATGGGAAAATGGGAGCTCAGCAGTGTGAATCTCCCAGATAACCAATGCAAAACTGAACACGTCGACTTTCCGGTCATACCGACCCGATTGGGAGAACACTTCCGGAGCCATCCAGCGAAGGTTCTGGAACGGGGTTTTGGAGGTTCTTTTTTGAAAATAAACTACTTACCCCCGGCTGCTTCGTCAAGTTCTCATCGTCTCGCTGACTGGCGAATCGACTTTCTCCAAAATCCGCAACAACACTTCTACCGTCAGCGTGGATCAGAATATTATGACTGTTGAGATCTCTAAAAAACTTTGGGAAATGAAATGAAATGGGTCTCGCAGCGAAATGTTGGGAAAAAACCTGTGAATGACTGGCCTCGCGGCACTTTCATGTAAATAACGCATTCCACGAGCCACGTCAAGCGATATTCGAAGGCGGAACGACGGGTCGAGAACTCTGAAATTTAATTTTTTATTTCTAAATTTTGAATAAAAATTACCTTTTTTCCTCGTGTAAAAGTCGAAAAAGAGACCCGTTTTCCACATACTCTGTGATTATTGCAAATTGCTGAAATTCAAATAATAATCTCATTATTTTTGAACCCCACTCACACTCGGATCATCCAACGAAGTGCCAACAAACGCTACAACATTCGGATGCGACAATCTCGATAAAATCGACACTTCCCGGCACAACATGTCAGTTTCAGATTTACAACCAAACGCCATCGCTCTGTATCGCTTCACGGCAACCAGCTTCCCCCGATAGGTGCCTTTGTAGACTTTGCCGAAGGATCCGCTGCCGATTGACTCCTAGAGTTTAGTTATTTTAAAAACGTTGTCAACTTCAATATCTCTTACCTGAAACTCGATTTCCGCTAGACAAAGATGAAACGGAGCGGGAAGAGCGCTTCTGAGTTGCAATAACTCTGCCTTATCCCTCGTCAAACTCGTCAATCTGCCCATCGGAGACGGCAAAGGAGTATACGAAGACTCTCCGGAACTGTACTCACTGCACACATCTCCCTCCGTTGTCCGACTCGCGTAGTGCTTCAGAAGCGCCACGATGGCGTCGTGGCCACGTTCGTATGCCCAGATGACGGGAGTCTGTTGGTCTTCCATGGAGACTGTCGAGTTGTAGGAGGCGTTGGATGATGGGGTATCACTTCGGTTTAGAGACATTATCGCGGATGCTACTTTGGAGGTTCGAAGGGTTCCTGGAGCGATTTTCAAAAATTATAATTTTTAAAGGAAGAGAAAAAGAAAAAATTAACCTGTCCCACTCTGCTGCCTAATCACACCTCCTTCAAACGCCCGAGACGCCAAAGATTGATCGGCTCCATTTTCCAAAAGGTACTGAACAATTCGCAAGTGGCCATGATAACAAGCCGAGTGAAGAGCTGAAACATGGTAACCGCCAACATGGTAACCGTCAAATCATCATCAATCCCTTACCGGTATGCCCGTCTTGTCCCTGATAATTCGGATCAACACCCGGATACTTCATCAGAAAGGAAACGAGTTCCAGCGACTTCCCACCGGTGCAAGCGGCATGTAACGGGGTTTCCGAGAAGACATTCTCCATGTTGACAATATTGGTCGGAGAACATTCGAGAAGAGTTCTCACAATGTCCAATCGACCATTATAGCAAGACAGGTGCAATGCAGTGTCCCCGTACAGATTCCTGGCACAAATCCGGTCGTTTATACCACGAACATGCTTCAGAAGCATATTCAGAATGGTCAGATTTCCGGATTTCGAGGCATAATGAAGAGCCTGATTCCCTTCGTCGTCGGAGAGAAGAGCTGAACGAAAACGAAAAGTATATTAAAAACTGGTTTGGAATACTCACGATCCGCATCGGAATCCAACAACAATTTTGTAATCGCTGTGAGACCCTTCGCCGATGCCAGGTGAATCGGTCGATCGTTTACTGCACCGCCCAAGTTTGAGTCGGAACTGTGGGTTAACAGGATTCGAACCGCCTGAAAATTTGTTGAAATTGGAAAAAGTATACCTATATCAAGAACCCACCGCTTCCTGACCGAAATACGTGGCACAATGAAGAGCGGTGAAGTGCACAAAGTCAGTGGAGTGAATACTGGCTCCAGAATCCAACAACACCGATATCATATCACTGTCACCAATCATTGCAGCCAAATGTAAAGGTGGCAGTTGATGTCGTCCCGATTGGTTCAAATCGACGCCTCCAGAAATCAACGCCTTCACAATCGCCACGTCACCTTTATAAATGGCAATGTGAAGCGCCGTAAACCCGTTCGCTGAGACTTGTGATAACACTGATATCGATTTCTTGAGAGCTGATAATAATTCCAGAGTCTTCTGAAGTTTTTCCACTTGTTTCTCCTTTTCTTGGTGGCCAGCACAGATTATATGGAGGAGGGAGAGGGATTGGGCGGAGAGAACTTCACAGTTTTCCGCTGACAGCAACAGATGGTAGTCTTCCGGCGATTTCTCGCTGGAAAATTGGAATTGTAAGGATTCTCAGCTAATAGATAGAATTTTGAAAAAGAAAAACTCACAAAGCAGCGATTTGAACATCTGTCCATCCGGAATTGGCCCTTGACCTGACATCATCACTCAATCGACTCCTCACCACCGAATACCCTTCCGAGATTTTCTTTTTGAGCTCATCTGAAACATTTCTCTTCATTTTTCTCATTTTTACCTTCCTTTTCCAATCAAATTCGACATACCTGAACAAGAAGTTAGCGGCCTGGACTTGTAGTTTCCCATCTAACACTCAGCTCATTCTGAAAATAAAATAACTTTTATTTTTTTTTTAAATTTAATTATCATTAATCACTTAATGACAAAAAGAAATGGTAAAAATTGAAAAATTGGAAGAAATCGATAACCCAATCAAATCGTAAAAATGCCGCGGGAAGAGCAAGAAACCCGGCGGGAACACGAGACGTGTCTGCGTCTCTTCACCCCTCCGCACTCTCTCGTTTTCTCTCTCCCGGCCCGAGTTTCTTGGCAAATAGGAGTAGGAAGAGGAGCATTGGAAGGAGAGGAAGCAACAAAACAAAATACATGTGAAGAAAAGGGAATTTTGAAGTTTTTTCAACTTTTATTGCTAGGTACAGTACTAGCCATGTGTATTTTGACATATATCTCAGAAACGGTAAGAGATATTTAAAAATAGTCAACTAGAGAATTGTAGCCCCTGAAATTTTGCGTATTTTTGTAGTTGACTAAATTTCGATACCTCTTACCGTTATTGAGATACATGTCAAAATATATGACACATATGGCCCATACTGTAACCCCGTGGAGTTTCGATTTTTTCTATTTTTTTTCCGCATTGTTCATTGTTTCCGAGTTAACCGCAAAATTTCCCAACTGTTTATTTAAAAAAAAACCAGTTCTTTACACTGTTCCCATTGTCAATTGAAAACATAAAATTGGATGAGTAAACCTTCTGTTCCTTCGTTTTTTCGCTTGTTCCATTCGCCACCAATTTTCCATTGGCAATTGTAAATGGCATGCGAAATGGATTCCGCGACCACAATTTACAATTTACGACCAACGTGGAATGGAATGGATTGTATTGGTTAGCCATGGTTGATCGAATGTGAATTTACCGAGGGCTGGTGTCGATTTACGGGGTATTGCTTGTGATTCACTTCTCTTCCTCTCTGATCACCTCCAATATCACCTAGTTTACAGTACTAACTGTGACTAACAAGAGACGAACAATTGTCATATACATACACACACACGATACACCTTTCCATTCTCTCCTCTTGCCCCCCCCCCTACAGTTACGTAATCTTGATTGCGTCGCCGCCCGTCTTCTTTGCCGTCGCATCTGCCTAAAAACAAGCTTCAGCCAAACCCGATCCGCCCATCTGCGTCTCCACCACTCTCCCAATGCCTTTCCGTTTGCTGGCGCAACGCCGAACTTTCGATTTTTTCGATAAACGAAGAGGAGATTTTTGACGGCTTCTACTTCTTCTTCTTCTGCTTCTTGCTAGCGTCATTCTGTATATCACGATGAAACAAGGTGTCGTTTGTTGCGCAATTCTGCTGGCTGTCGCAGCGGTGACGGCACAGAATGGTGAGTTGGTGTTGATTTACGGAGTATGGGGTAGATTTACGAGCTCTTTTCGACTTCCAGACTCATTCGACCTCGTCGACGCGAACAATGATGGAAAGTTGTCCGAAAAGGAGTTGACGACGTTCATGAGGAAACGAGGACGTCCCGATGGACAAGGTTTGTCGGTCCTTTCGGTGTGTAGATTTACGGTGACATCTTTGACTTCTTCCAGAATACTTCAACCGGTTCGATCTCGACCGTAACGGTCACCTGGACATTTCCGAATTCGTCCCGCTCGTCTATGAAATGAGTCGCCGTCCCGTCGATTTGGACTATGAATTCTTCAACAAAATGGACCTGAACACTGACGGAATCGTCGACAAATCAGAGGTCGAGAAAATCCGCAAAGACAACAATGACCGGATCATCGATGGAATTCTGTCGATCGCCGACGTGAATTCCGACGGACAATTGACGTATGAAGAGTTCAAATCGCATCTGAGCGGCGGAAAGTCTCAGTTGACACCGGCCGAAGAGCAGAAGAATCAGGCGATGCAACTGCTGTCGTTCATCGATTCGGACGGCGATAACAAGCTGAGTCCACTCGAATTGTACAGCTTCTCGCAGAAAACCGCTACTAATAAGGTGAGGCGTAAAAGGAAAACGGGGTTTGAATTTTTTGAAACTTTTTTTATTGGTTCGTCTTTGATATAATTTGGAATTTTTTGAAATCCTAAAAATTTCTAATTTTTCAAATTTTTTTAAAAAGAAACATTTTAGGTCACAAAATCCGACGTTGAATCGATATTCTCGATGCTCGACAAGAACCGTGATGGATTCCTGACCGAAACTGAGCTGGTCCATCTCGCACAACAATTCTCGACTATTGGAAACGTCCGTTCGACTATTCCAAAAGTTTGAATTCCCGATTCACAACTTTGATCTCAATTATTGATTGATTTATTTTCCTTTGAATATTCAATTTTATACCTGTATAAAAATTTGATTTTTTTTATTGTAATAAAAGTTTATTTTTAATTTGTTCTCGAAGTTTCATCAATTCATCGAGAACCAATCATTCTCAAGTACCACATATAAATCAAACGTGCTACGAACGGCCAGGAAAATGCAAAAATAAAAAATTGAAAATTCCGCAAAAATCGATATATCGATTGAAACCAAGTCGGTCGGCGCTGGAAATTTATCAAATGTTCTTTTGAAAAGGATTTCTTATCTGATAGCTGATCAAAATACGGTTACGGTACCAATCGATAGGAAATTTTGGTGGCTACACTTTTTCAGTTGACTACTTTTTGATATCACTGATATGAACCGAGATATCAGCTGATATCTTGATATCTTTTTTTCCAGTAAAAAAAGTTGCACGTATCGATTTTTTGATAATTTCTCACCTTTGAAATGCGATTCAACAAGTGCATGATAACCTTCAGCTGCAAAGCATTCGTAGCCTCCACACTATTCAATTGCCTTGAAATTTCCACCAATTGCTCGTTTAGCTGCATCAGAAGGGGATAATGCGCCATTTCTTGGAACTGAAAAGTGGGATTTTGATACTTTTATCAGTTGGTCATTTTTTCACAGGAAAATCGAAAACTTACAGCCATATTGAGCACCCTCCAGTCGCTACTATGGTCGCTGTCAGAATTGGTCCGTCTCTTGCCAGTGCCACGTCGGCTCCGCATTTCTCCCGGTTCTGAATAACTTATTCATGGTTTATTTATAAAAAAATATATTCTGATGAATAGAAAACTATCTTCTCATCATCTTGTCAGCTTATTCTTTTTTTGGAACAAATTGATAAAAATCTCAATTTCTATCAGTGATATCAAAAAGTTGTCGACTAACAAAATGTAGAAAATCAAATTCTCTATATTTCATCAATTGACAACTTTTTGATATCTCTCATCGTTCCCGAGATATCGCCTAATCTATGTTTCGCGATGCTGAAATTTGTACGATGCTCCAAAGTTCCGCTTTGACCGCAGATTATCAATGTCTATATCTCGAGAACCATCAGAGCTATCAGAATTTTTCCAACTAACAAAATATGACAAAATCTATTTTCTATCAATTTATAATATAAAACTGATCACTTTTTATCACCTAATCACTCACGGAGCTTCTCCAAACTCGAATGCTCGCTGCTCGATTCTCGTTGATACTGGGACATTCTTTCGCGAGTTGTCAGTATTTTCGAAATCTTCCTCTTCTCTTTTTGCATTTTCGAACTGCTTATAATGTGATTTTTGAGCGAACTGCACAGTTTCTGAAGCTCTTCTTCACTTGACAACGCGTCCTCGTAATCCGATTGAATTATCACTTCCTGGAAATGATTATTGATCTTTTGATCTATGTATCAATCTTCAAATGTTGAAGAACAAATCGATAAATTGAAAATCAATAAACCTACCGGAACAACATCATTAACGTCTGACGAAGTGGAGGGTATCATGTCGGTGGTGTGAGGCTCTAAATTCGGTACTGATAAGGATTGGTGATAGTGATAAGTTTTTGTTTGGAAATTTGAAATTGCAAGAGGAAACAAAATTTAAATTTGAAAAAGATGCAGAGTTAACAGAAATATTGAGAATTTAAGGTTTAAAATTCCAAAAACAAAAAATGTTCATTTGACTGAAATAAATCAATCGATATCTCCGGATCTGGCAGTGATATCAAAACGTTGTCAAGTAACCAAATGTAGAAAATCAAATTCTCTACATTTCATCAGTCGACAACTTTTTTATATCTCTCACCGATCCCGAGATACCGCCTAATCTATAGTTCGCGTTGCTGGAATTCCTACGATGCTCCGAAATTCCGCTGAAAATCAGGGTTGCAGTTTATCTAAAACTTAATTATTGCGAAATCTTCGCGGAGTGAAATGAAAAGCAAAAGAAGGAGAAAAAAGACAAAGAAACAATAAAATCAGGAGAATGATAGTAAGATGTAGCCTCCTTATCACTGATAACTGTGGCCTTGTCTCTTTTTCTTTGATTCTCTCAATTCTTTAATCTTCTTGTGTATTGTGTACACTGATAATCACTGATTATATGGTAGCATGTGGAACGTGTCGTCTTATCAGTTAAGAATCGATTGGAAGACATTTCTGAAATCGATAAATTGGTTTAAAAATAGCATCGACTAATCATTCAAATTCAGTTCAGTTTGTCTGTTTGTCACTGTTAAAAGAGGAGAAAAGTAGGAAAACGAAGAAAAATGAGCAAAAATGAGCAAAAAACGGGAAAAAATCATCAAAAAACGCGGCTGGCGAGGACGGTATGCAAGTGCGCCCCATTAAACTTGGCTGTTTTCCCGGGACGGTTTTTTGGGCTGTTTTTTGGGTTCCTGGGGCTCGTGGGGAAAGAATTTCACTGCCTGAAATGCCTTCAAAACTGACAATACTTTGAAAACCTACAAAAACTCTTTTACTAAAAAAATTAGATCAAATCCGATAAAAATCAATAATCGTCTAGTTGCTCTACTTCTTCTCCCTCTTTTTCTTCTTTTCCTCCCTTTGCTCCTCTTCCTTCTCCTCCTCCTTCTTTTCTTCCTTCTCCTCTTCCTTATCACTGATATTAACATCCGAAGAGCTTTGAGTGACGTCATACGGCGACTTGCTCGCATTCTCACGACTGCACTGAAAGGAATCAGCCAATTGGGTCAGAAGATCAAAAAATTAAAATTTCACCTCAGGGGTGATCAACTTCTTCCTCAGTCTTCTGATATCCCGATAAAACTTCTCTCGTTCCTTATCACTAATCTTGTAGTGTCTATCAAAACACTTTTCCGCACATTTCCGACAACTTCCGCAGCTCTCACACCGTCTTCTGGCCGTTTTCGACGTTTTCGAAGTCTTCGAGCACTTGGAACTCTTACAGCTTCTGGAACTTCTCGAAGACTTCACACTCGAGCTCTTCGTGCTGCTTCTGTTGCTTCTCGAACACCTAGAAGAGCTTCTGGACGTCTTCTCCGCCGACGACGTCTTCTTCTCGTACTTCTCCAACGCCTTGCCCATCGCCACCGCCCGCTCCTTGTCCTCCTGCTCCTGACGACACCTTATCGCAATCTCCTTGAGCATTAAACGAGCCTTGGCTCGCTGAGCAGCAGTAGACGCTCCGGGATACGGAGTGATGGCCATTGGATGCGACAGGGGACTGAAACAACAGAGTTTTTCTTTAGGAAGACTGATAACTGATGATAACACTCACACTCCACGATGATCACACGGCTCCGGTTTCACCAGCTTGATCCTTGCCGACTTCACACTATCATCCGAGTCATTCGATTCCGAATCGGTGCCGATTGCCTTGTTCCAACTGGTCCATTTTGGATGGCCGTAGATTTCAGCGGTTCTGCTGCTCGAGCTGGAGCTGGTTTTTGAGGAGGATCTCGAGGATTTTGAAGATTTTGAAGAAGAAGATTTGGTAGATTTTGAAGACTTCGAAGACTTTGAGGATCCAGAAGAAGACGTCACGGAACTCTCCGAATTCTCAGTTTTCCCGAAACCCATCGCTCGAATCTTCTTATTCAACATTCGCACATTGTCAATGACTTTCTGGGTCTCCGGATCGGTGACAGTGTCCTTCTCGGTTCCCGTATCAGAAGATTCCGATTCAGCATTCGGCTTCACCACAAAATGACGACGTTGGAAGAGCAGTGTCAGTTTGTCGTCGTTCCGACTCAACAACTTCATCGATTCGACACGTCCCGCACGGCCCGAATCGCCTTCTTTGTTCCCTGAACTCGACATTCTTTTCTTTTTGAGGATTCTGCAAAATTAGAGTATCTTGAGGTTTCGGGGGTACCATGGCATAAAATGGAGAGCTGAACTCACTTTTTACACCCCTTTCCAATTGTTGAGTTGGTTGAGAAATAATTGATTGGACAGGGAATACGGGCGGTGATTGGGCGACACGTGGCACGTGAGAAAACGTGAAGAATTTGAAAACTAGAGGATAATAGGGCAATTCACGTGGAAAATTTGAATATTTTAAAAATCAGATTGAAAAAAAAGATTTTTGTGAATTTTGAAGTTTTCCAAAAAAATTTTTATTGATTTTTTTAAAAATAAAATTTAAAAAAAAAAAATTTAAAACCTGAATCCATATCTCCAATGTTTTATTAAATTCAAATCAAATTAATTTTCAATTATTCAGTTGGAAAATTTTCAAATTTAAAAAAAATTTCAGTTATTTTTGAAATTTTCGAAATTTGAAATTTTTTTGAATTTTTAAAAATTTATTTTTGATTCAAAAAATATGAAACTGCTAATTTTTTTCAAAAATTAGAACAAAAATTAATTAAATTTTTATTTTTCAACTTTCCGAAATTAATGAAAAAAGTATTTCAAAAAAAACATTTTATTCCCGCGCTTCAAGACCCAAATTTCGAAAATTTTCTCATAAAATATATAAATTATCATTCCCTTATCAATCTTCTTCTCATCACCCATTCCACGGATATCCGCCAAACGGAAAACCACCGTATTCGTAAAAAGTGGGCGGAGAATGGTGGATTTCGGGATTCAGATTCAGATTCGAATTCAAATGCTGATTTTGATTTGGCGTCGAAAAATTCGAAAAGCTCTCGAAATTCTGGTTCTGTTGATTATAATTATAAGGATAAGGCCAATTGGCACCTAATTGCGGACCGGGAAAAGTCGGAAAATTCTGAAAATTCCCAAACTCCACCAGACCACTACCGTAGCCCATTGTCACCGGCACCATCGGATTGTTCTCTTCAGTTCTTGTACTTTTCGAAGTTTTTGTGGATTCTGGAGAGTCAGATGACGTGGAAACTGACGATGGTGACGTGGATGATGACGTGGATTGAGGGCGTTTCGTGGAGACGCGGGATCCTTCTCGGAATCCTTGGGCGAACTTGTTTCGCTGCACTTTCAGGTTTTTCACAGGATCGCTCTGGAAATTGATTTTTTCGGTTTCTATCAGCCAGAAATGGCAAAAATCAAGAGTGAAACGCTTTTTCAATTATCAATCGATAAAACTTTCAATAAGTGTCAAAACTTACCTGATAAGCTGTTACGGCGATAAACTTGGTCTCGAGGAACTGAAATTTATTGAAAATTCTCAACTCCCCCATCCCGACGATCTCGTAAATCGTCAGTATCGGCAGGTATTGGCGCATTGATTGGACACGGATCTGTAAAAGTGTTACAATTCGATGATATCTCCATTTGTTCCCGAGTTTCAAGACATTTTCAATAGAGCGCGCTTGCATAATTCTCCTTATCTGATCTTGAATAAATATTATCGAAAATTAAAAAAAAATTATCGAAAAATTTCCGGACTAAAGAGTTGTATTGATTTACTCAAACTCAAAACTATCAGCATTTTCATTTTCTAGCTCTATCCATTCCCTAGATGGTATAATATTTATCCCCTCCAATAATTATCCCCTTCCCCCATTACTATGCACCATATTGCTCTCATTTCTTTGTTCCCCACAGTTCCAGCCGCCTATATGCCTTCTATAATTACAGTTGGAAGTGCGAATGGACCAAACATTCCAAATGGACCAAATGGACCAATCCGGCGAGGAGGAGGTAATAATGGCATTATCACCTCTAATATACTCACCATCTGATCATTCTTCATAAGTGCCTCTTTTGTGTTCGTCAATTTCAGCTTTTCCACCTTCAAACCACGTGACATTAGCTCTCGGCCTGAAAATATTTTGATTTTTTAAATTAAAAAAAATTTAAAAGGAAAATAATGAAAAAAAAGTTTCAAAATTCATGAAAATTTGAAGAAAAAATTGGCGCGATGTCATTTTTAAAAAATAAAAAAATTAATTTCAAATTCAATTTTTATCAAATTTAAACAAAAGTTTTCATCAATTTTTTCGACTTTATTCGTTTTTTTTCACAACAAAAAAACGCTTACCCGTCTTAAATTTGGGCATCAAGACTTCATTCGGCTCCAGCACGTCCTCCATAACCTCCAACGGCTCCCATCTGCCACCCACAAATTTCAATTTGTTCCCAGATGTCGGCTGCATTCGAATACCGATTTGATAGTTCTGGAACTCATTCAGACCGGCGAATGAGTATTCCAGAATCGGGAAGAGGTTCCTGGAAATTGAAAATTTTTATTTTTTAATTTTTCGAATTTTTCGAAAAAAAATATTTATCGTTTTTGAATTTTACTTGAAAAATAAATACGAAATTTAATTATGAAAAAAAATTGAAAATTATCTAAATTTTTTCAAATTATTCTCAATTTTTGCACAAATTCTTGCAAAAATTTGAATTTTTTCGAAAAAATGGTTTTTTTTCGATTTCTTCAAGTTTATGGCATATTTCAATTTTTAAAAATAAAACCCACCTTCCAATTTTCGTTATAATCATTTCATTGCACTGCGCATCAAACTCCTTCCATAAATTTCTTTCCATCAGCGTCACTGACATTTTCTGAAAAATATCAGTACTGCCCAAGATTTCGAGAAAACCGTAAACTGATAAAATGTTCAGAATTTGATTCTGCACACTTTATCAGTTGGTCACTTTTTGATAACTCGATCGGCAATCAAGATAAATTTCAAAGTTACAAAGTTGATAAATAATTCAAAAAATTAAGTAAAAATTAATAAAAAACGATGAACACAAAAAATAAAAATAAAAAGCAAAACAAAAACAGCACTGCCACCTGTACGCCGGAGACACGGAGACACCTGTCCGCACAAAAAATGACATATTGGTTCCCAAAAAAATGGGCGTGGCCTAGCCAGAATCCACTAGCACCTCGCCAAAAATGTGCTCGTGGGAAGGAAAACGTGGCTTACGGGATCGCATACATTACCACTTGTTGACTCCTGCTCTCTTAGTCTGGGAGGGAAGAGGGGGGGGGGCTAATGGGGATTACTGTAGCGACCGAGGGACCGGTCACGGATCGGGGCCAATCTAGAATTATTTACATTGTCACGTGAGGGACGGGGGGGATTACTGTCGTCGTTTATATGCAATATATCGAAAATATGGAAAAGAAGAAAAAGAATTGTCAGGAAACATATATGGGAACATGAAAATTGAGGGGAATAATTTAGGGAAATTTTAAATAAACAGTTTCACAATTTTTGAACACTTTTTCGATTTTTGTTTGAAAAATTTGAAATTCTGTTGAAAATTTGAAAAAAACGGAAATTTTTTGAAAAAATTCAGAAAAGTCCAGAGATCATTGGTTGATTAGAAGACTAATTTTGCATTAATTTCAGATTGATTTTTTCTCAAAAATTGACAAATCAGAATGACAGCTCGTCTTCTCCTTCCGACATTTCTTCCTCGCCTCTGAAAGTTTTGCAACTTTTCGCCTTTAATTTTCAAAAAATCTGCAACTTACCCCTCGTCAGCGTCCTCTTCCGCCGGTTCCATGTCCTCTTGCTGTTCCCCACTTCCTGAAGTTCCCGCCTCTTCCCGTTGATGAACCTTGGCAATTTCACGGAACAGTCGATTGCCCTCTTGGCACAATGACTCGAACGCCATGCATCTGTTCGCGAATTCTGTCGCCTTCTCGACGTTTTTCTTGTTGAAGAAGTACGACGAGAGATGGGAGACGGCGTAGATGACGCGCTCCTCGGCAGATGTCACATTCTCGTAGACGATCAGGAACACTTCGAACACCTGCAATCAGAATCATCAAATTTCCCGAACCGGGCGGACGCATCCTCTCACCTGGGCCGCCTTATCGTAATTCTCATTCTTCTCATGGAGCTTCGCCAGATTCCACAGCGCATTTCCCTCGACGTCTCCGAACAAATATGCTCCAGTGAAGCACTTCTCGGCGTCTTCCACCCGATTCAGTTTCCCGTAAATATCCCCGAGAGCTACGAGCAGTCGAGAGTCATGCGGTTTGCATTTCTGAGCCTCTTGATAGTAGAAAAGCGAGTAGGACGGCATTTTCATAATGTCGTACATCTGTCCCAAACCGTACCAACCACGATGATCCGCCGAGTCAATTTCTAGAAGGAAAATTTGGATTTTTTGTTGAAAATATGAAAGTAACTCAAACTCACCAATGGCTCTTCTGTAAGACACACAAGCGGCTGCATTGTTCTTCATTTCCATGAATTCGTGTCCGATGAGCACCCAGAGTTGGGCGACTCCCGGATTCAGACGAAGAGCACGTTGGAAGAATTTGATCGAGTGCTCGCTGTCGCGACGGATCGCGTGATAGTTGGCTGGAAAATTGACCATTTTGCAGTTGAAATCCATTATTTTTTCTAATTTTTCAAAAATTAGAAACATTGAACTTACCAACGATGCAACAAGTCTCCCATCTGAACTTGTGAACTTTGTACACGTCCAGAGCCAACTCCGACAGCCTCTTCTGATCATTCCGAATGTAAAGCGAATCAGAGAGCAAATGAAGATCGGTGAGTCGGAACGGATCCATTTTGCGAATATCCTCGAAATTGGCAATCGCCTGATCATGATCGTGACGGGCATTCGAACACGCCGCGATTTTCGCAATAATCATGGGAATTCCGGTGACTCCGCGTCCAACGAGCTGTTCGGCCTTTTGAATCGCCATCGAGTCTTGATGGAAACGTTCCAGGACAAGAACCATGAACCAGTCGGCCATCCAAAGCGATTTCACTCCAGATGAAACGACGAACTTGTCGGCGTCCTCGATGGAGCTGGTCAGACGGGCGAGACCCTCCCAGGCTGGCCAGATTCTGAAGTTTATAGGTTTTGAATGAATAGAAATTTAATTTTTTCAAAATTTCCACAAAACTAACCTTGGCTCGCGGAGCAGCACACTCTCCATGGTCTTCTTGGCCTCCTCCTTGAGTCCCAACTCGACTTCGACGAGTCCCATCAGATATTCGTACCATGGATCGTCATTGGCACGCAGATTATCGTCATTCATGGTCTGGAAGGTGGCCAATCTTTTTTTGGGATATCGGTATATTATTGGAATTATTAAAATCAAATTTCGGTGCAATTTCAATCAATACTTCAAAAATAGACCAGATCGGACTCTTTTTCCAAAAAATTCCGACAAACCTGATAGAGCGCTGCAAACGGGTTCTTGTCCTCCATGAAACTGGTCTTCCTCTCGATTCCCTCCGAGTCATTCTCCAAATGATCCAGATAATTGGCCAGGAATCGGCATCTAAAATGCAGAAAGTGATCGGCTCGATTGCCGTTCATCGTCTTCTCCAGAAAGAATGCCGCCCGTCGGAACTCTTTATTTCGGATCAAAGTGTTCGCGAAACGGGCGGTATGTTCACGTTTGCCACGTGGCATGACATCGTCTCCTGGAGCAAAGAGGGTCGATGAAGACGTTGACGTCAACGAGTCGTCGTCGAATTGCACCTTCTTGTTGGTCGATGAGTAGAGCTTCTGGAACAAAAGTTGGGGTGATAAATAAAGAATGATTCCTTTTTTTTGGAGAATATCAGTTTTTTTGTGCAAAAAGGACTCACCAACGCGGGAACATTGCACCATTTGTCCGGCAGATATGCCAAAATCTCATTGACCCACATTTCTGCGTCCAGGAACGAACGGGCGGTCGTCTCGCGGCGAAGCCATTCGAGTTCATCGACAAACTCCTGACCGTTGATTTTTCCGCGTTCGATCTGGGAAATTATCAATTTTATTGTACAGAATTGCACATAATTCCACCACTAACCATAGAAATCGAGACTCCGGACATTTGCGACACGTCAAACGGAGACAATTTGCTGTTTCGACGCTGTCCGGGCACCGGGAGAGCTCCGCTTCGAGCAGCTGCCTGGAAAAGAAAACTTAGAATGAAAAAATGGAAAAATCAATAAAAACCTGTTGAATAAGAGTCAAACGACCCAGGGTTCCCTGATTTTGAACAGGTGTTGTGAATTGACGATCAGTGCTCATCTGAAAAAGAATTACTCACAAATTGCAGAAAAAATAAATTTGAAAGTTAAAAATAGGTACGATTCCGGCTGAAAAACCGCAATTTCAAATAATTCAGATTATAGAAAAATCAATAAATCAAATTTATTCACAGAAATCAATGAATACGAAAAAATACCACTATCAAAAGTGAAAAATCCATTTTTTGATATCCTAATTTTGAATTTAAATTTGAATTTTGTGTGAGAATCAGACCTGATGTGAAATGAGAGAAAACCGTCGAAACGATACCGAGAAAATGCCGAAAAGAGGCTGAATATAGGTATTATGCGTTCCCGAAATCGTAAGAGTTGAGATTCAAACGCGGCATCGCGTCCCGTCACGATTTCCTCTTTTTTTAGTAAAACTACGGTAGAATCCACCGTAGTTTTACTAAAAACTAACGAAATCGTGGCGGGACCCGGCCGCGTTTGAAATCTCAACTCTTACGATCTCAGGAACGCATAATAGGGCAAGTGCAAGAGCGCTTTATTGATAACTTCTCGGCAGTTTCAAAAACACAGTTATCAATAGAGCGGGCTTGCAGAGGAATTGGGAAGAGAAAGAAAAACCGGAACGGAATAGGAAGAGATCAATCGGAAAGAACCGGGGAAAAACGGAAACGCGCCCCACCGAACACTACTCATCCGCCTCGTCGGTATCATCGATTAGGGGAGCAGTCGGTCGTCTTGTCGGTGTTTTTGATGCTCCGTCGACGCGGCGAGCTCTTCTCATGTATTCAGAAGGCGTCATGCCGGCCGAAGAGCTCGATGATGATGTGGCGTAGCGGGGCGGCTCGACACGACCGCTGAAAATGCTTGATTTTGCAAAAAAAACTTAATTTTCCAGTACTCACTTCAAAACATCATACTCGACTCGTCCTGCCGCTGTTCCTCTCGCTCTGTGTTGCTGTCTTTCCGGTGCATTTCGAGCGGCTCTTGGACGATGTTCCGAGTAGGAATTCTGAATGACGGGCGGACGGTAGGCGGTGCTGGATTGTCTGGAAATAAATTTTTAGAATTTTTTCGAAATTTCCGAAAAAAAATCAGCTAAAATATTTACCTCTGATATCCAACTCCAGCTCCCAGTGATCGATTCAGCGACTGATATGGAGATAAAAGTCTCGACGAAACGCTTCTCGGAACGCGAATCGACTGAACCGAAGATCTTCCATACTCCGAGGCACGTCTTTTGACCACAATCTCGTCCCATTCACCATCCGGATCCTCCATTTCCTCGAAATCGAAACTTTCCTCTCGATAAGTTTCATTTGGTGTCCGAACATCAGAATCGTTGTAGTAATCGTCGAAATCGCGGTCTTCATTGGCATCGAATCGATCCAAAAGGTCCCCGGACACTTCGTGAGCATACGTCTCGTCTTCCGTCACATGATCCTCTTCTCCTTCGACGAATCGAGCCAATCTGCGACTTGAATTACTCATTTTACTGTATTTGTTGTTTATTTTATACCTTAAAAAAGATTTTCTTATAATGATTCTAGAAAAAACAATTTTCCGAATAAAAATCAACTCACCGTCTTGCACTTCTCACATTCCCTGCCAATTTCCACGGACGGCTCCCCTCCTGTTTACAGTACTCTCTCAACAGTGCCAACTGTTCTTTGGTGGTCTTCTGGGCCTGTTCCTCGTACTCTTCATCACTCAACAATTTCCGTCTCGCCGGGAAAATGCGTCTCCAAAATGCTCCAATGCCCAGGAACCACCAACGAATGCCGGAGAACAAGAATCCACGTGTCACGTGTTGTAGAACCAATGCTCCGATCGTTCCCACTGCAACCTCCCCAATTTGAACCGAAAAATAGATGAGAGCAAGGGCGACGAGCTGAAGAGTCCATTGGGCGATATCATGGGACCGCGCATCTGTCGGAGGTCCTCGTTTATAGCAGACCGCCAGAGAGACGAGCAGCACGGTTGCAAAGTAGCCGATCACGTATTTTTGGTATTCGAGGAGGATCGATTGGAGGTTGGACCAGGCAAAGTGCAGCATGTACAGCGATACGGACCAGCCGCCGATCAGAATTGGGACACCGATTGTTTTCTGCAAAAAAAGATGAATAAACATTTTTACTTCCAATTGAATATTCAAAACCCACCTTCGGAGCCACTCTCCAGACGATAAAAGCCACGAGAAGCAGTGATGCCAACAGACCGAACGAGCAGCCACTGGTATAGTAGAAAACAACATTCCGCACGAGTTTACTGGCCAGAAGAAACAAGAGAATCGCTGCCGCATACACACCGACACGGATGTAGCTCACTTCTGAAAAAAAATACATTTTTCCATATTTTCAATTTTTTATCACTCACTCCAAATCAGCACTGATATCTCATACGGTTCCGAGGTGGAGACGCCAACAATCGTGTCATTGAACGGATTCAAGTGGTGGGATCTGAAAAAAATAGAAATAGAATTAAAAAAAAATGCAAGTCACCTCAAAAGAGCGGCTCTTCGCAGCAGTCCAAAGTACCGATTATCGCCGTCGTAAAGCTGTTGAACAGTTGTGCAGTTTTCGCCCTGGAATATCCATTTTATTGTTTTACAAATCGGTTTTTTTACAAAAAAAATTGAAGATTTTTTCGAAAACTTTAACTTCAAAATTCCGGTGAATTATTGATTTTTCCGGGCACGGATCCTGATTTTCCCAGAATTTCTCGATTTTTTACGATTTTCCCACTTCATTCCAATTTTTCTTGCTCCCGTAACAATTTTCAATACAAACCTGATAAAACTGATAGGAATCCGCGTCTGTCAAGTTGATATGCAAAAAAACGTCGGTAAACGCGTATATCGGACTCCTCGGCAGCGCTTTTTGATGGAAAAAGTCGAGATTGTACGAGTAGAGTTTGGCGCCGACTCGGTGAGCTTGTGAAAGTGCTGAAAATGAGAGGAAACTGGAAAAAACGAATATCTCCCACTTACCTGCGGGTTTTCGCTCACAATCATCGAATTTCAGCGCATTTGCAGCAACGAGTAGAGAGAATATGGTCAGTAAGCGCATCGGCTGAAAGAAAATCAATTATTAAGCAAAAAGGACATCGAAATAAAGAAAAAAAAAGCGAAAAACTGAATTTACGTTTGAAATTTTGAAATTTCCAAATTCCCGCGCATCGAAAAACACTTTTTTGGGGGATTTACGAGACGATTTTGTAGTCCTCGTGGACAATCTACATTATTTATTTATTTTTTAAATTTAAATAAACATTTATTTCGAATAAATATTTATAAAGTTAAAAAAAAAATAATTAGAAAAAAAATAATTTGCGAAATTTAATTTGCGGCCATCACGAAGAATTACGAAACAAAAATTTTGTAGTCCTCGTGGACGATTTTCGCTCAATTTTTAATTATTTTTTTTTAGAATTTTTGAAGTAATTTTTGAAAAAAAAACTGAAAACTTCCCGAAATTCACATTAATTTAGTTTAATTGCGGCAAACGAATAAATAAGAAATGGAATTCAAATCGCGTGAAAGCCCGCGAAACGCAACGACACTCCGCGCTCTTTGTTTAACCTCCCTCCCCCCTCATCGCCCCCTCCGAGGGAC
>LR564384.1:6725-29058 GCA_900536345.3 Caenorhabditis sp. 39 LS-2015 | reverse complement strand
GCTCAATTTGCCGCATATCCAAGCGATTTTATGGTCGGCGCAAGAAGTTTCGGCTGCAAGATATGCACCGCAACTGCCAGAAGTGCCGTTCGAAGTCGACGAGGATGATGGAGTTGCCGTCAAAATTGTGCGTTTTTTTTGGAAAAAATAAAAGAGTAAAATTTTTAAAAAGAACAATTCAAGTGCTCGAATTAAACCCAGCTAAAATTGAAATATTTGAATTTCTAACATTTAGAATAAATAGAATACACGAAATAATTTTTATAAATTAAAAAAAAAGGTGAAAAACGATCAGGATCTCAAAATTCCCCGAAAAACCTTTTTCCTTTTCGAAATGCGTTTTCTATCAAGATTCAAATATTTACCCGATTATTTTTATCAATTTCCAATTTTTCCATGTCTATTCACCTTTCCCCTTCTGCAAACACTACAAAAATTGATTTCTCATTCATATTTAGGTCCGGATAGTTCGCCGAGGTGAACCGCTAGGAGCAACGATAAAATGCGAACGGGGAAAAGTGTATGTGGCTCGAATAATGGCAAATGGAGTGGCGGACAGAAGCGGATGCATTCAGGACGGTGACAGGGTTCTCGAAGTCAACGGGGTCACGGTGGCTGACAAGGAACCCAAGGAGATTGTCAAACTGTTGGACAAGTGCGATGATGGCATTGTGAGTATTCAGTTTTTTGTTGAAAAAATTCAAAAAAAGGATTTTAAATTTTTTTCCCCTAAAATCTGATCAATAATCCTAAAATTTGTTCTTTTTTTCTGCAGATAACCTTCAAATTGATACCGGCCGAAGTGAGTCAGAAACTGAAGCAGAAGAAGTCAACGCATCGCTATGTGAGAGCACTGGTGAGTCAAGTTTCAATTTTCCTATGACTTTCCAATAGAAATCTCTCTTTTCCTTTCAGTTCGACTACGATCCATGGCAAGACCGTCGCCATCCATGCCCCGAAGCGGCGATTTCGTTCCGCGGCGGTGACATTCTCGAAATTATGGACGAAAAGGATCAATATTGGTGGCAAACTAGAAAAATCGGATTCGGAGCACTGGCGAGAAGGAAAGAGAGTCAGGATGAGGAGATTAAGGATGATTCCAGTGAGTTTTCCTATTTTTTTCATAAATCTTAACCTCATTACCTAAATTTTTCAGAAAAAGTTGGCCTGGTACCATCTGAATGGCTTCAATGGCAATCGCAAGCGGATAGTGAGAGTGGAGATTCGGAGGATATTGATTTTCAGACTTTTATGGCGGTAAGTGGGATGAAAGTGTGATTTTCCATTTGTTTTGAAAACGAACCTTCATTCCAGAACCACAAAGAATGCTTCTACGAGAGTGTGTTCCGTTGGAGGAACAAGAAGAAGCGAAGACGTGTCGTCGTGCTTCTGGGAGCCGCAGGAGTCGGACGGAACGAAATCCGACGGCAGTTCTTCAAAACTTTCTCCAACAGATTCACAAATGCGATTCCGCATACAAGTCGGCCGTCCAGGTGCGTCGGTGTTTCATTTTCGAAGATAATCGACGATTGTTCAGACCCAGTGAAGTGGACGGTGTCAACTACTACTTTACGACTCGCCATGAAATGGAGAAAATGATCGAGCGAAAGGAGATGCTGGAATACGGCGAATTTCGTGAGAATCTCTACGGAACGGCACTGAAATCGGTGAGAAGAGCCAGCGAGAAGGGCACAGTGCTGCTCACCCCTCACCCACTCGCCATTGAGAACATCCGGACGGACGAGTTCTCGCCGATTGTCATTTTTGTGCAGCCACCGGATTTCGCGGAATTCAAGGTGAGAAATTGACTTTCTGGGTTACTGTATTTCGATTTATGTGCAATTACTGTGGGAACAAACGGTGTTTGCACGAAAATTCTTGGCGAACGCGGGTTTTCTTGACTTTTCGAGTAATTTTTTCCAAAAAATCAATAATTTCTCTCCAGCACACCCGTGAACTGCATCGAATCCAAACGACACGTTCCGAATCAGCCGCCTCATCGACGAACGTCTCCCAAAACACTGTCAACGGCACGGCGCCGCCGCGTGGCTTCACCGATCCGGAAATTCGTCAAATCATCGAGAATTCCGCACAAATGGAGCAAAAGTATCGAGGAGTGTGCGATGCGATCGTGCGGAACACTGATCTGGACACGACGCTCAACGAACTGACCGGTCTGATCTATCAGCTGGAGACGAAACCGACCTGGATGCCCGTCAAATGGTCCGCCGAGATTGGAGAGTGATTGCATAATTTTCTCATTTTCTGATTCACAAAATACTAAAAAATCGCGGCCATTGTCGCAGAAACGCGTATTTGCAAAGTTTTTCGTCTATTTTTGGTTTTTGATTTTAAATTTTACATTTTAAATTTTGAATTTAAAAAATTCTCACTTTTTCTTTGCCCCGCCCGCCCCGCTTTCACTCAAGCTTTCGAATGGGTCTCGCACCGATTTCTAAATATTAAAAAAAAAATCGTTGCGAGACCCAATAATAATATTTTCATTGCCCGTCCCGAACTGCTTTCAATCACAGTGTCTTTTCCGTTTTCCCTTTCTCCAAATTGGAGAATCCAATGCTTTACATTATTTTTATCATATTTCTCATTGTTTTTTCTATGTGCTATTTGCTATTCCTCACTGTCATTGCTCATTGCTCAGCCAATTTCTCACATGGATCAGTATTTTTTTTTCTCACAAAAAAATTAATAAATTCACACAAATTTCAAGTTTGAAACCCCACCGAAAAAGCCCGATGAATTGACAGCTGTTAGACATCATTTTTCCATGTCAGAGAAAATTTTTGGAAAAGAAAAAGCGAAACAAGAAAGTTTTGGAACAATTCTCAGTGGAATTGTCTTCTTTTTACGGCAAAGAACAAGCGAGCAGGCAGCGATTCTGGTTTTTGAGCTCGGATTATTTTTTGGGAAATTTTGAAAAAACTCGGGCAAGAATGCATTTTTTAATTCGTAATTATTTCAAAAATCCAAAAAGAAGTCAATTTTCATAATTTTTCAGAATTATTTTTAATTTTTTTTCAAATTTAATTCAAACATTTTCCCAAAGTCTACAGTCCGTGCATTATAATAATTATTTTTCTCTTCAAACTATTGCCTTCATTCTTTCTCCCCGAAACTCATCCCAACCCAGAAAAGCGCACGTCACTTCGAAGCCCCGCCCCTTTTCCGAGGGTCTATTGGGACGCATCCTCGGCCCCGCCCACTTTCCACATTTCATCTTTGCCAGCAAAGAAACGTCCCGTTGTTCTTCCTTCCGAAACAAGACAGAATTTCAAATTTGCCGCCGTCACTGAAATATTTAGAGAAGACTGACTGTTCGAATCTCCAAACTATCTCGATCTTATTTGACAAGAATGCTGGGAGCACAGGCACTTCGTACCAAACAGGTTAGTTGTCGAAATGTGCTTTTTCTTTTTTCATTTCTGTCGCTGTCGCTCGAGATCTAATTTTTCCGAGAATGTGAATGTCTATATGGTAAATAGCCATTCGCCGACTTCCGTCCCCATTAAACAAGTCCCAGTGTCCTCGACGCGTGACGGGGCTAAAAATCCATCCGTCCGCCCCGACAACAAACCAGTTATGTCCGGCTGAAAATGAGAAAAAGGGAAACCATTGCATTTTCGGTGAAGTGATGGGAAAACACCGAAAATCACGGAAACCGAGGCGGGATTGAGCAAATTCTGAATTAGAAGTTGACCAAATTTCCCGTTATGAGAAATATTCGCTGCGTACATCTGTTGAATACTCAGCGATTCAACTTACGTTCCTAACAATGAGATTGAAACGCCACGTCGAGTCCCAACACGATTTCTATTTTTTTCGGAGACGAAGAAGGAGAACTACGGTGGATTTTACTGTGGTTTTCCGTCACCGCGATTGAATCTACACTTTTATCATTCTTGGCGGCACCGCATCCATTCAAAAAACCACACACTAAAAATCGTGTCCCCTGATCGCCTCAAAACGCAGTAAAGTTGGAGATGACTAGTTGTCAGAAAAGAGAAAACACTTGACACCTGTGAGTGCTAGACGGCTGTCCCTGGCCCGAGGATCAGCTGTTCCAGACAGAGCAAGCCTGGTGGTGTCTTTTCCATGTGCAAAACGTAAAAAATACGAAGAAAACGCTCGCAGAGAATAGAATAACAACCGACATTCCAACGTGACACTGCACACTTTTTCACGACGACGCAAATTGATGAAATGGCTCCAAGGGTTTTTCGAAAATTGCGTGCACCATGCACACTCATTTTATTACACTTGGTGCACTTTTGATGAGCCTCTTGGAAGAATTGAAGAATCGAAAAATAGAGCAACACAAATGAAGAGTTTTATTGGTCCGCTGTATGATGGTAATTAACCTTTGGAACAGGAATTCTTGAGTTATTTTCGGATTGGCCGAGTGGAATGCGGCGGGGTTCCGTTACTTTCATTTTGTAAAGACAGTCATGGAACTCAAAAGTAGACATAATCTGCAAACATGTCACGTGTTCTACTCGATCAAAAAACACCAAAAATACCAAGAAAACGGCGAAAAATTGGAATAATTGCGGCTCATAAATAAGCCCGAAATGGGCGCTGCCGTTTCTCTTTGAAGAGTCGATTTCCGCGGTTTTTTCTGCTTCTTCAGCTTCCCAGCCATTCCCGTTTTTTGGGATTTTCTCCGGATTTTCGGAAAGGAATCTTGCCGCTTAGAGAAAAATAGGGGAAAAACTCTGCGAATAATCCGAGGGGTATTCGGACGGAATTCCGGCACAACGTCATTTTACAAAGAGCGACTCACTATTTCCTGTTGTCAGTTGGCGGACGGACGGGACTTTTGGAAGAAAGTTTAGGCAAAGAAAAGATCAAAAACTATCCGAGCTTTGGACGCAAAGTTGGGACAAAGCATTACAAATTACAGAAAGCCGAGCGAAAGGAGAAGGAAAAACGTCATCGCGAACGGTTGCGTAGCATTGAGATGCAGAGAAACCAAATGCACCGGAACGCATGGTTAGTTCGGAGGAAATTAATTTTTAAAACTTTTTGAATTTTTTTCCAAAAAAACCCCTCATTTTTGGACCAACCCAACTCGTCCGCTCATTCCCTCATCCGAACCATTTCCAAGTATTGAATGAGGGGTCTAAACAGCAAAAAGCGGCCGAAAAAAGCGGGAACCAGAACAATTTAATTCCCACCGGACCGCCGCCACTTGGCAATATAGAGAATCGAGAAGTGGGCGCAGAAAATAGGAAGAAGACAAAAAACGGGGCACGTTTTAACCAATGTTCAGACGGAAAGAAGAAGCACGAAGCACCAAGGCGCCAAAAAGTCTTTTGACAAATTGGTGCGCGCCGAGAGGAAGTTTTAAAAGAAAAAGAGGGGCAATATGGGTTTCGGGTATTCCATGGGGTACTGTAGGCGTATAACACGCCGCATGACGAATCTTTTTTTGTTCGGAAGAGAAGAGAGTTTTGGAATTGAGATAGGGAACGAGGAAAGTTGAGTGGCATCGAGAACCATTTAGACAGTACCCCGACGTTTCGCAACTTCATACAACATGCTGTTGTTCGAGGAGAAATGCGAGCTTTTTTTGAAAATGAGTTGGAGTGTAATAAATATTTAAATTGAAATTTTGAATTAATTTCAGTTTTGAAAAATTTGTGAAATTTTTTTTTCAATTTTCAATATTCATTTTTCAAAATTCGGATTTTTTTGCATTTTTTTTTTAATTTTTGTAAAAATTCAACTCCAAAACCCTGTGTTTTTCCGCGCGAATCAAAATTTCCGTTCAGTTTTTCGAAAAAATTCCCGAACAAAAATCACAGTTTTTCTGAAATTCCATCTCGAAAAAAACACTGAAATTCAATTTTCCATTCTTCTCCTATTCTAATCCCAGAATTCCACACCACTGACCGCATTGATCTTCATGTCATGTATTCTTGACACTGACACAATTTCCTTCCTCCTCCTCCTCTTCTTTTTCTTCTTTTTTCCTTTTCTTTCTCCTTCCCTCATTGCACTTGACAAGTAAGACAAGGGGCGAAGAGGGACCAAAGAGTGCTGCTGCTACTGAGGCTCGCGTGACAAAATGCCGGCTATATTTGTAAATAAACTCATGTAAACACGACAGGGAAGCAGAATTAGAATTAGCGAATGGATTGCGAGGAAATTAGACGACAGCAACTACCCCTGGGTTGCGAAACGTCGGAGTGCTTGCATTTATGGAAAATTGGAGGAATTTTTCCTGGTGTTATCGTGATTTTCAATCTCAAACTCCAATTTTTTTTCTTCGAGAAAAATAAAATACACAGAAATATCAGGTGTCATCCATCTTCCTTCCGCCCAAAATGTCTCCGTTTATTCAGAAAAATCAGGGACTTTGAAGAAAAATTTGAAAATGAACATGGGACGCGAAACTAGACGCCTACAGTATCCCGAACTCGACAATTTTGATTCTTGATCTACCGCTTTGTCTTTCGCCTTTTTCCTTTTCCAAAATTCACTTGACTTCGCTCACAATCCACCCAAAAATCGGATAAAATCAAAGTCCTCATAGTCACTTTTTCCGTGAAACTTTCAAAGAAAAACGCGAGAAAAAAGACAGAAAAACGATGATTCTCGAGGGAATTTTCCGACTTTTTCTAACCATAAAAATTGAATTTTCAAGTGGAAAATCTTCGCAACTCTTTGTCTTTTTTTGTCATTTTTCAATTTTTCTACTCGTTACAAAAAATGAGAGAAACGATCAGAGATCAGGCGACGGGTGACATTGTTGACAAGAATGCTCACTCGAATATCATTTAGGCCGCCCGATTCTCGCGTTTTTTGTCTTTGGCTAGCCTAGCTATTTTTAGAAATTTTCTCGGGCGGTCCATTGGGAACATTTTGAGTTTTCCGAATTGAAAGGGAAACTTGTACAAGCTTAGTTTCCCCGATGGACAGCATCTCGCGATGGGTCATGCGATAACAGGGACATGAACTTTTTCGAACGAAAATTTCTGGGAAAAAATTTTAATTTAAAATTTTTTGAATTTTCATAGAAACTGCAAATCGCCAAAGGAAAATATTTGTTTCTGTTTGCTTTTAAACACAAAAACTTAATAATTTGCAAATTGAGCGGCAATTTTTTGGAAAAAAATGAGTCGGGGCTCAGTTCAACAATTCTACAGGCCGAAACTAAATTAGAATTCATTTTTTCAAATTTTAATTCATTTTTAAAGCAATAAACTTCAAATTAAAACAAATTTTTCTACTCCATCGCTTCTCAAAAAATTTTTAATCGACTCACGATTTGTTTCCATTGTCCTTTCGATTTTCCCATTATTCTGCCGCATTTTCGCATCAGAAGTGACCGCCTGGAACAGAAATATGTATTTTTAGCTGAAGTTAACAGAAAAATGAAAGAAAAACCGACAAAAATAATCAAAATTACCCGAAAATCGATAAAAATTGACAAAAATTAATGGAAAAATGAATGTGTCGTAAGGTTTGATGCAAAGTACGCAGAGAGAAACCTATCAAGTTTGCATGCGGATTCCCGCCGGAAACCTCGAAATTCGAGATACCGTAAGCATATAGTTGGGAAAACAGAATTTTAGTCGACAAATTTTGAAAAAAAAATCAATTTTCAGCGAAGAAGCGGCCGCCCAATTCATGGAAATCAGTGCGAATCCGCCGATGAAAGTTCGTAGTATGAGCCTGAGTAAAAGTGGTGACGAAGTGCTTATTGTGAGCTTTGGTTTCTTTTTTCCCATTTATTTTTAGATTTTTTCATCTATTTATAATATTTCAAAAAAAGACATGTTTTCAATTTCCCTTTCTTCCTTTAGTTTCCTTTAGTTGTAGCATTTCTTCTGTCTTCCTATGCTTTTAAACTGTCTATTTTCCAGGTAACCACTAAACATCGTCATTCTGTTCATTCGGGTACCGTACCACATTTGCAAGTTCGAATGAGTCATCGGAACAGCAGTACCAGTGGAAGTACAGAGAGATTCGATTTGGAACCGAATGTATGTTCATGAAACTGTTCTGATTGTGAAATACAGTATACCGCAGTTCAATCTGATGGGGAGCATGAATTTGGCATTCAGAGACCTTTTGAAAATGAAATTTTCAGGAATCGGGACCACAAAGAAGCACGTCAAGTGACTACTGTAAAGCCGATAAGAAGGTACCTTCGAGAAATGTGTGCAACTTTTAATATCGACTTTTCGAATGAATAATCAATAACTCTTGCAGAACTCAGTTTCGGGAACCACCAGACTGCTCAAATGGCTCGGACTGTCGGACAACAAACAGCCAGCTGCGGATCAAGAGAAACCGGTCAAAAAGCCCATGTCAAAACGCCGAATGTCCACTTTCACCTGATTTTATTTATTTTTTATTGATTTTTCCATTTTTTCAGACTGTGAGCGATCTGGAGATTTTTATGAAATTCTCTGAATTTTTCTGATATTGGCTCCAGTCATTTTCATTTTTTTTCCAGATATTTATTTTTGCTGTCATTTATGGTCTCAAATACTTATTCCAAGCCGAAAATTGTAAATTTGCATCTTTTTTTGAATAATAAAAGTTTTATTTAAATTTTAAAATTAGGAACTCGAAGTTCGAAACAACATGAGACATTTTGCAACTGTAACGTTTTGCAACTCACAATTTTGTTTTCGAATTTTTTTTTCGATTTTAAAATCTTCATCGAATATTTCCCGAAAAATCATTATTTCACCGTTCTGAGTTGCGAAACGTTACAGTTGCAAACACTGAAATTTTTGCAGTTGCGAAACGTCGGGGATACATTCAGGGTGGCCAGGAACGCTCATCAAGCAAGGAAGAGGTAATATTCAAGTGACCACGCAGAGAACTGACCGTGTTCTGGTTTCTTGTCCGGGTCACAAAAAGCATTTTTTTAAAAATAAATCGAAATTAATTCAGTTCTTTTTTTGCCTTGGTTCTAGATAATGGAAGTCTATGTGTCATGCTGTCTAATCTGTAAAATGCTTACGAATATGATGAGAAAAGAGGCAAGAAGCTGGCCATCTCTCCCTCCAGGACTTATGGACAGCGGATATCGGTCGGTGATCTCGTTCCTTTTAGATGTGAGTAGTATTTCTCCTGATGAAAAATTTGTAATCAATATTTCAGTCGTTGGCCGAGAAAGACTTAGCACTCTTTCGGATTGCGGTGGAGAGGAAGGTCTCTGATGCTCACCGGACTTCTGGAGAAGTTACGATCGTCACGAAGTGGCAGACGCTCGAAGTGTCACTATCAGAATTTCCGCTGGAAACGGCGATAGCGACGAAGCTCGCGGAGCGAGTGCTGCTTCCATGGGCAGACTGTGAAGCGGATATCAGAGAATCCGCAGTTCCTCATCCGCCTCCTTACTGTATTATAGAGAATTGCGATCCGACTACTCGTTTTCACTCATCTTTCCGAGAACCTGTTCGAATCGGTACAAGGAGTTACATGACAAGAGGTAAGATCAAACTTTCATTTTTTCATGGCTACAAAGTTTTTACAGGGGTTGTGTGGGTCGCTGAGAATGATGACGTTATCGTCACGAAGATGAATGATAACTGGGATGCGATCAACGATCGGCACGTACTTTATCTGTTACTCGGTGCCGATGACTGCTGATTTTGGAACTCGTGGTTCCCTACTCGTGTGCCCGTTTTTCTCTATTCATAAACGTTTCTCTCTCTTTATTTTCCAGTTTCTTGGGCAACACGTGGCATGTACGCAGCCAAATCTTTGATATTAAAAAAAAACTAGATATTTCTCACGTTAAAACCCTACGTGAATTTCCAATCAGTCTTATCACGACATCTGGGGCAATTTCCACGTTTTTTGAGGAGTTGGAGGTTCAAAAATTAACAAACCTGTCAGTTTTCTGGAAAAACTGAAATTCCAAGACGATGAGCGAGAACAGCGACATTGAGAGTTATCAGGTAGTTCTCTATGATTGTTTTATCAGCTAATCAATCAATATTTGAAGGGATACTTTGGCGAAATCGACAAAACCGCCGGCGAACACTCGGCCAGACAAGTGACAGCGGCGTTGAGGAAACTGGAAGAGATGAGTCTGGAAAACGTCCCGATGCAGTACCGAAGTGGACATTTGAGAAGAAACGCCGAGTATTTGTATGTGTTGAGCAACTATGAAACGATGAAGGAGCGACGCGTCGAGATGTTGGAGAATGGTAGGGAGATACGATACCCCCGACGTTTCGCAACTTTTTCACAAATCGAACAACAACCCAATTTTCCAGCCTACCGTCTTGCCCGCCAAGGCCACACAATCAACCCGTCCGACTTCGAATGTGCCAAAGTGTTGTGCTCCACGTGCGGTCGACTTGCCGAAGAAAGTTCCATCAAGAAGAAATTGGACTATGGATTCAAGTTCAAGGCATTCTTGGACGAGGCGATTGCACTGAACGATCAGGATTTCGAGCTGACCCATATGAGGGGCCGCTTCTGCTATACGGTGGGACCCCCTGTTCTCCTAAATAATCTTTTCTCTTTTTTTCTTTTCTTTTTTCTTTTTTCGAAAAACGTGACTTTGGTACATTCCCATGTACTCTTTTTGGAAGCTTCGAGTGTTTTTGCACTGCACCGAAAAGTTCAAAAATAGGGATTATCCGCTTTTGAAAATGTGGGAATTTTTTGATTTTTGGGTATTTTTCTTTACTGCGGAGTTGGAGATGTTACGAAATTTCACAAATTTCAAATTTTTTCCAGGTTGCCTCTCTGTCATTTGTGGAGCGAATGGCTGCCAAAGTCATTGGTCAAATACCTGCTGTCACCTACAAAGATGCTCTTCAAGATCTTCTGAAAGCTGATGAATTGGACGAGGGGGTGGCTGAGAACGAGTTGTTCGTCGGCAAAACGTACTTGGCACTGGGCGATTTGATGAATGCCAAGAAGTGGTTGTTGAAGGTATTTGTTTTTTGAAACCATAATTTTCAAACTGGAAAACTTCCTAATTTGCAGACAACTTCCCACGAAATAGTGTGTGCTGTGGAGCAGGAACACATTGACGAGGCCTTGGCTCTTTTGGACGAGAAACGGCTGAAGAATCTCAAGTATACCAGCATCCCGAACTAACTTGTGTCATGACAATGATTATCGATTGATTTATTGATTGATTCCCTTCCCCTCTCCCCATTTTTCTTTTCCACAATCAATCGATAATCGACTGCAACTTGAATTGATTGATAACTCGTCAAACTGTATCACTAGATTTATTTGTGAGTGTTGTTGGTATACCATTCAAATGAAGAGAGGCGCCAAAAAGTAATCAGAGTGACATCAAAAGAGGGCGGAGTCGGGAGGGAAAAGAGGAGGAAGAGGAGGGGAAGAATCGGAAAATGGAAGAGGATCACGAGACTAGTATAAGTGTCAGAGTTGGTCGATACGGTCGGGCGGCCAGCAACCACGAGGGAATCTGTGTTCGCTTTCGCATATACGATGGGCCCAATTCGGAAACCTTCCTGCCTTGTTTCTTGTCTTTTGTGGGTTCGGACTGCGATCTGGAATTTTGAATTTTAAATTCGGGCTGAGTGAATAATATGGTACAGGAAGCTCAGTGGATGGGAAGGTACGCAGCCAATTTATTTTCCAGATTAAAAAAAAGATCTACCACCCCAACGTTCTTCCTGCCATTTTTGCCAACCTGCTGTGTATTTTTTTTTAATTCTATTTTCAGATTCAATCATACCAAATAAATGAAAAAATCTACTTATCCACCTTCATTTTTTTTTCTAAGAAAAATAAAAGTGAACAATGGATTGTGCAACGGAGCATGATTGCATTTTCCCAATTACAATCTAATTTTAAACTGAATTTATTTTTCTGTATCCCGCAAAATGCCGTCTAGACGAGATTAGATTCAATAAAAAATTTTTGATCGGTGAAAAAAAAATTGAAAAAAAAATTGTGAAATTTTTTTTTTTATTAATTAACAAAAACTTAATTTAGAGTAGATTCCCTTTAAAGAATGTTTTCTAGACCCCCAAAAATTGTTATTTACTTTTTTTTATTTTTCAAAAAATCCACTTGAACTCTCGACGAGCCCTTCTTTTTCTGAAGGCGTCGACAGCCCTTCCTCCCCCTTAAAACTCGATTTATGATCCATTTCCACTTATTTCCGTCTATTCTCTCTCTATTTTTAGCCCAGTTTTGGGTGTTTTTAGATCCCCCTCCCTCTCCGTTTTTTGTTTTTATTCTCAACTCCTAACACCCCCCCCTCAGTCCTCGAGAGACGTCATCTTGGGAACATTTCGGGAACAATGAGTGTGGGAGGTCTGATGAAATCATGGCTGGTGACGCGGAAAATGGGCCAAGAGTCTTGGGAAAAGTCCCAAATCTTTTGCAAAAGTTTTGGGAAATTTGATATTGGTTTTGGGTCTCGAGTGGAACGATTCAACTTGGAAGGAAAGGATGGTCATCCAAAGGTCAAAAGATCAATGACCGCAAAAAATTTTAAAATAAAAATAATTATTCAGATTTTTTGAGCCGCTACGCGACCGCAACGCACGCCCACTTACACAGTTTGTGAGACGAGCAACACGGCAAATAGTAGTAGAATTATCCAGCGCCGCATCGGCGCCATTTGTGTTACCTGGAAATATTTTTCTAAACTTTAATTTTTGGGAAAAAATTGAATTTTCAATAGAGCACAATTGAAATGGGAAAAATTGAAAAAAAAAAAAAACGAACGAAAGCAAGGAAAAAGTGTGAAAATCGGAAATTGGAAGAAAAAAGGACAATTACGTCAAGTGCTCGAAATTATAGGGTTTGAGGGAGGAAAAGTAAGGGAAATTGAGATGAAGTTGTCTGACGATTTCTTTTTTTTTGATTTTTGAATCTAAATTCGAAAAATATGAACTTCAATCGTCAGAAGAACTCAGAGAAACCAATCGGTTCCAAAACCAATTGGAGAAAAAAAATCAAAAATTCAACAAGAAACACGTCATTTTCTCCGTTTTTCCTCGGAAAAATTGAAGAAGAAGGATCATGAATTTCGAATTTTCGAGTGAAACGGAAACATTTTCTGGTTTTTGAGTTCTGGAAGTTTAGCAGTTTTTGATGTCAGCGAGTCTGCAGAAAAATGGGAAATTGGGAGAAAAAGATAAATAAGAAGAGATGATGATATGGACATTTATTGGGGAGGAAACGGACATTTTGATGTTTAATTTAAAAGACACACGACAAATGCCAGAAACTTTCAATTTTTCTTTTCAATTTTTGAAAAAATTCAAGCATCAAAAAACTTCCGAATTTTCAAGGGGAAACTTGGAATATTTTGGGGAAATTTTAATCTTAATTTTGTTTTTTTCCTTCATTTTAATTTTCCGAATAAAATCTCATTTTCCAACTTTTATCGCTTTCAGACGGACGAATTTCCAGTTTTCAGACCGAAGTCTGCGTGCGATATTGCGTAACTTGTGAGGTTTCTCACTGCGTACTCGGCATCATATCTTACGACACTTTCATTTTTTAATCAATTTCTCTTTAAATTTAAAAAAAAGCGATGATGGAATTTAACCAGTAAAAAATGAATTTAGCTCGCAAATTGAATAGCATTTTCCACCAGAAATCAATCACGGAAGTCTGAATTGATGTTTTTAAAAATTTTCAAAAAAAAGCAATGAGAAATTGAGGAAAATTGATATTTTCATTCGAAAATTGAACAAGAATGAACCACATTTTGAATTTTCATTTAATGAAATTGGAAAAAGTTCGAACTTTTGAATTCGCGAATCGAACATCAAAAAACTCTCAAATTGTGAAAGCCAAAAATAAATAAGCCCCGCCCACTTCCAAACTTTTGTGTTCTCTCGAAATCGGGTCAGATCTACATATTATACCAACTCTAACAATAAGTCACTCGAGTGAACCAGGAAGTCGGGGGAGGAGAAGTGAGAGAGACTATAGTATATATATATATGGAAATGTTTTCTTGTTTTTCCGGAAAAAGGAACGTTACCTGGAATTTTCTATGGTTCTAGGCAGTTCTTCTGAGAATTGTGAAAAGGTTGCGATTTTTGAATAGCCAAATAGCGAAGTGAGGGAGGGAGAAACAGAAGTTTGAAAAAATTTATTCGATCTTTGAAAAAATTGAAAAAATTGTTTCCATTTTTTCTAATTTTGAATTTCCAAAATAAATAAAAAATGCCGAATCAGTTGACCAGTCATCAAAAAGAGAAAAGAGCATATGAATATAAAAAAAATAGAAATATGTCTCATGAGAAACCAAACAAAATGAAATCCAATTTGGAAAAAGTGAAATGTGAGATGAGCCATGCGTGGCTCATCTCTCTCATCTCAAAATGCTCAGGAAAACAAACAAATTTTGGAAAATAAAATTTCGAAATTTTTTGAGTAACTAAATCAACAAAACAAATTTGAATAGTATCACTTATAGGTTTCACCCCCCTTTTCACATATGTTTCCAAGCCCCGCCCCTTTTTTCCTCGGCTCGCCGACATAAGTGTTTGGGAGGGGCCGATAAGCCCCTCCCGGCATCAATTATTAATGCCTGGACCTGCGTGGGTTCCGTTTTCACAGTGAGGTTGAAAGAGCGAAAATCAAGTGTCTTTTTGGAAATTAATTGTAAGAAAATTATCCTTCTTATCAAATTAGAAAAAATGGTAAACCCGGCGACGCAACGGCAAAAACTGCAATTTTTAAATTTTTTGTGAAATTTTTTTCAATTTTCTCCGAAAACTTGAAAAGAAAGAGCATCAGGTTTTTTTTCACCCAACTACGCATTTTTCGATGAGAAAGGTCTTATAAATAATCCAATTTCGCGTAATTCTATCGGATTTTCGCCTCATTTTCTTTCACACGATCAAAAAACAATTAGAAAAGAGAAAAACGAGAAATTAAAGAAGCCCCTTTGTTCAGTGAACATTTCTCACTCCCACTGACAATGAGAATTTGCAGAATTTCGGGAAAAAAATCCGCCGTCATCAGAACATTTTTCGGGATTTTCGTTCTGATGTTCCAAAGAAATTGGCTCAAAATAAACAATTCGGGATGTTAAATGGGAGGAAAAATGAAGGGAAAACAAAGATTTTTCGGACGAATTTGTGACGTCGGATTTTCAGATTTTTGGGAGGGAAGTTGGCTGGATTCGGAATTTTTTTGATTTTTTTTGTTTTTGAATTTTGTAAGAAATCGATTAAAACTTGAGACTTTTTGGAAATTCAAAAGTTAAAAAGGGAAGATTCAAATTTCCAACTGAAGAAATTACAAAAGCCACCGAAAACTGGTCTTTGATGATATTTCTCAACAATTCTAATTTAGTCCTACTTATCCCTCCCGAAAATGTTCTAATCCCCCTTCATTTTCCAAATTTGAATAGAAACAAAAGAAGCCCGACGTCTTCAAAGAACAAATAACACCAAAAGACACCAATGCACAAGAAAAGATCAGCTAACTTCTGGTGGCTCGGCTCCAGAATCCCCCCGCACGTCTTCTGATGCATCCATCTATACAAGATCATCCTAAATAGAAATAGCCCCCTTCTCTTCCTCCACACTATGCTCCGGAGATACGAACGAGACAAATCGGATTAGGGGTCAACTATAAGGAAAAAAGAGGAAAAGGAAAGGAAATGAGGGAGGAGAAGATGACGTTTTGAAGATTAGCCCCGCGGACGGCGGCCGGCAGTGACCATGACGTTAGGGGAAATGTGGGCGGAGCTTCAGCTGTTCTTATCAATTAAATTTCATTTTTTTTTTGAATTATACGTCGGAAACAGTGCAAAAATGTGAGAGTTGACTGTATTTAAGCAATCTATGAAGTTTTGAATTTCAAAAGAAGTTTTGCTCCGTCTAGAGACTCAAGGTTATCGAAAAAATCAAAGTTTCACTTTCGGATCGTTTTCTGAAGTTTTTCTCATCAGAATCTTGATGGATAAGTCGAAAAATTTCAAAAATGCTTTACTAGGCCCCTCCACGAACTCCAGATAAGCTATATTATTCGAAATTCTCATTTTACGGTGATGAGTGAATTTTTTTCCAATTTTTAAAAAAATTTTGAGTCAAAAACATCAAACCGCTACAAAACGTGCAGACTTCAACAAAAAACAAAAAAATATTTTTTTGGAAAAAAAAATTAAAAATTTACACCTACATGCGGGGATAATTGCAGCTGTCATTATGAAATTTACGTCACACAAACGAATTATTTTTATTTATTTTTAAATTCGCAATTCGCAAATTTAAAAATAAAAAAATGAGAAAAACAATTTCTAGGAAAGGAGTTTCAAAGGACAAGCAAACAAACAGATATATACACTTTCCAATTTTTGAGATTTTTTTAGTTCCGTGTACACATTTTCCCTCGGTTTTTTGATCTACAAACATTTGGAAACACACTGTGTGCAGTAGAGCGAACTTTATCAAATTGACCTTTTGAATTTGGAAACAAAGTTCTTTTTTAGTATTATTAAATTATTCACAAGCACAGACTCACATCATTCCGTAGACAATTATGTTCGTTTTGAACATTTATTGCAAATTTTACGCGTTCTAATGAACTTTTCAAACAAAAATTGATAGCAAAACCCCCAACCGAAATCACTTCTTCTGAAAACTTCTGAAATGGGGCGGAGCCTCCCCATTGCGCATCGAATTTGGGAATGAACCTAAAAAGGGGCGTGGCCTGCTCCCACATCAAAACATGAAGTTGGCCACCCGAAACAAAAATAGCTGGGCCCCATTGAATCGGATAAAAAACTCTTGAAAAAAAAGAGAAATTCCGTTGGATGACCCCCTCAAAATACCACTTGGAAGGGAGTGTGTGTGTGTGTAAATGGTAAATGTCGTCGTCGTCGGGCCGCCGGACATGACATGGAATTTTTTGAGTGGCACGGCACATCTTCTGATGCCGAGAGAAGAAGACGTCGTGGAGGGACCATCATCACGAATTCTGATGTCGGGGGTGGTAGAATGGGAGCAACTATCCGACAAGTGGGGATGACTACTACACGCAATGTAAACACTTAATTTGGGGATTTTGGGATGGATGGGATTGGAAACGAGCACTCGGGGGATGGGAGGCACCATTTTTCACCTGGGATTTGGGAAATTTGACAGCAAATTTAAATATTCTTAAAAAAAAAATAAACGTGACTCTCTAAATACCTAGCCACGTCCCCTTATCACTTCCACAATTTTCCATTCTCCTAATCCATTAACCCGTGTCGCCCGGGTCACCCACTCACCCGGTCACCCAGTTACCCCATTCTATATCTCGTCTAGAATCTTCCCTCGTCAATTCAATCTTCCAATCTTCCTGGAAAACATTCGTCACTCGATCGATCAATCGATAATGATGATCCCGCTGGTTTCGCTGGTGGCAAGTGCTTCGGCAACTGGAGCCGCCCTTCTCATGTGCTCCTCAAATCGATCGGCGCCGGTGAGTGAATCAATGGAATAAGATTTTCATTTCAATTTACTTTACAGACCCGCAAGCCGAACACCTCTGAAAAGTCGGTCAAGTCCACCAAATCGAAGCGCTCTTCAAAGTCCGGTCACTCCTCGTCTGGAACGGCATCTTCCAAGTCTCGTCGCAGCAAGAGACACGGAAAAAGTTCGAAAAGCCAACGCAAGTCATCAAAGGTCTCGGAGAAGAAGAAGACGGGATCGGGATCCGAAAAGGAGACGGAGAAGAAAGACGGTGCGAAGAAAGAGGACGGAAAGTCGAGAAAATCGGATCGTAAGAGCAAGAGCAAGAGCAAGAAGTCGTCGTCTTCAAGAAGCAAGAAGGTGAGGGTTTAAAGTTTAGTTTATAGAGGGAGGCGCGGGGTAGATTTACGGTTGATCTTTGGAAATTTATGTGCTTAGATTCGTTTGTTTAGATTCTAAACTTTAGAGTAGTCCAATGCTGAATTCTGTGAAAATCATGCCGCTTTTGAAAATTTTGCATTCTCATATTTATTCTCCGAAAAATTACAAATTTACACACATCATTTTCAAATTGACAACTCAAATCAGTTGGAGAATCGGAACTTTCTCTTCTTGTACGGAGCCTGCTCTGGCTCATCAGCTGGCGCCACCTCCACAGCGGCAGTTCTCGGCGGGCACGAACAGTACTCTGCGTCACTTCCCGGCTCTCCGGCGATTCCCTCCTCTCCAGCGACTCCATCGTCCCCGGCGACTCCTGGCGCTCCTGGAGCACCGGCGATTCCCTGAGATCCAGCTGCTCCGGGTTGTCCGTCGGCTCCCTGAAGTCCTGGAGCTCCTGGTGCACCAGCTGGTCCAGATGGTCCTTGTGGTCCTGGGGCACCGTTTCCGCGTTGTCCATTGTTTCCAGCGAGTCCTGGGGCGCCATTGCTTCCTGGAGCACCTGGGGAACCGGCATCTCCCTGTGGTCCTGGGGCTCCTGCCTGTCCATTGAGTCCCGGGGCACCTGCGTTTCCAGGTTGACCATCAGCTCCGGAAGGTCCGGCTGGTCCATCTGGTCCCTGAGGTCCTGGGGCTCCGGCTGGGCACTGAATGCATTCGGCGGCCTGTTGGGCGCTCTTGAAAAGACTTCCACCGTCGTGTCCGCGTGGTCCTGCTTGTCCATTGGCACCGTCTTCTCCATCATCTCCGGCTGCTCCTGGTGGTCCTGGTGGTCCTGGAGGACAGTTGTTTGGCTGAGGACCACAGTTGCACGATGATCCAGATCTCTTGGCTCTCATGAAGAGGCTTCCGAAATCTGGGCGGTCTCCATTTTCAACTGGATGGTTCACGATCACCATGGACTTCCACGCGTCATTGGCAATGCTCTGGAAGTCTTTGAGATCGTCGAGAACCGTGTCGCGAAGGTTGTTGATCTCAGAGAAGAGGAGGCCTGCGTAGAGCAGTGATCCGAGAATAACAGTAGCTGTCAGGCAGTTTGCAGCGATGAGAATTGAGGAAACCATGTTGAGGCGATGGTTTTCTACTGGGAAAAGTTTTCTTTTATAGCATCCTATACCTTACACAACCACATTTACACTTACACACTTACACTATTAGATTGACTTGCGCGATCACTATCCTATCAGTATCACTATCAAATCACACACCTCTTTGAGGATGTCTATTCAATTGTTACAACCTTACAGCGTCAACGCGACTCGTCTTCTTCTGCGGCGTCTTCCGCGTCTTCCGCAACCTCTTCGGATTGGCCGAAACACTCCAAGGACCAGAAGCATTCTGGTTCTGCGGAATCCAATTTGAATTCGGGAGAGGAGAAGATTCTCAAGGCGGTTCCGAATGACTCGCGCTACATGTTCTCGGAGCGTCAAGGTGGGTGGTTTTTGAACAGGGGTTTTTTTTTTGGAAAATTTGGGGATTTTGTTTATTTTTTCACAAAGTGGTGGGGATTTGCTTGACTTTGAATTGGCAAAGCTTTCATGGTTTTTTGTTATTTTTATGGACATATGATTGTGAGCTGAACACGTTCCTTGTTCGTTTTTCTGCCAAATAGTTTCAAACTGTTGCCAAAGTTTGCGTGTACGATGCTCCGAAAATACGTATTGATTTCAGTCAAGACCTCGACTCTTCGCCCCTCTCCCAACAAGCTTCCGTTTGCACCGACGGGAGGTGTTCAAACTGTCACCATTGCCAATAGCACTCAATCAAGAAAGGCTTTCAAGGTAAATACTCAAATTGAAATTTCCTCGAAACGAACTTGAAATTTTAGGTGAAAACTTCGGATAACCTGCTGTATCGTGTCAATCCTGTCTATGGATTCGTCGACGCGAATGGTCAAATGTCGATTGATGTTTTGCGTCATAATGGCGAGAAGAAGACGGACAATTTGGTGGTTCTCACTTCAAATGTGAGTTTTTTTTTGCGAAACTGAATGCTTGACGATCGTTTTTGTACTGTTTGCAGGCTACTAGCGGAGAAACGTGCCCCAAGGCAGTGTTCGAGTCGGACACGAACCGCGAACTCACCGTCATTCCACTCGTTGCTCACTAGGACTCATCACTGGACCTTTGAAATGGATATACTTGTACCTTTTGCTCTCTGAACTCGACTCGTCATTTATTTCTTGCACTTTCAGTTTCTTTGAAGGCGAGCTCGCCAGCGGTGAAGCAAACCGCATACGATCGGAAATTTAAAGGCGCACGCCTTTTTTGGCAGCAATATTTTGCGAAGAGCTAGCCGAAGCGGTTTGGATTCGAATCTATGCTGGCAAAGGGAATATGCGTCGCGCTGTTAGCTCTTTTGAACAGCTACGAAGCGTCAAGAAGAAATATCTGAATTTCCAATTTTTACAGTTTTTTTTTGACCAATTAAAACGACACTCCGATATCGCAGGATGCACCGTGTTTCGATGCAGTTTTCGTCTCATTTTTTGCAGGCCGTGTTACCCCTCGTCAACTAACTCATCCATCCATGCCATTCCGAAACAACATCCAATTTTGGTCGGAATACCAACCACATACTCGCACACAAATCACCGAAAGAATGAAATTATGTGAACGACCTTCTCTTGTGTTTGACCACTAGCCCCCTCCAAGAGGAACTGGGAGAGGGAGAGGGGGCTATAATTATCGAAAAGGTTGGGTGGATACTTCGGGAGAATCTAGTAGCCGGGCCAAGCCACCTGTTCGAGTTTAGGATTTCAATCGTGATGTGTATGTCTGCGTCTCTTCGCCTTCTCCCTTCTATTCCCATTTCCTCCGCTTTCTTATGCTAATTAGGTATTATGGACAGGGGGTGGTAGTCATGGAATACTTCTTTTCAAGGTTTCAGGAGTATCGATTTTTAGGAGAGAAGGAGATGTTAGATTTTGACAGAAATTCAATTTTCAGTTGGATTTTTATGATTTTTGAACAAATTTTGAAAATTTCCGTTTTTTTTTTTAAATTCAACTTTTAGTTTTTATTTTTGATCAATTTCCAAAAGAAAAGAGGAATAAGATTTCGAAAAATTCAATTTTCAATTTTTGTAATTTTTGAAGAAAATTGGATTTTTTTTTTATTTTTAATTTAACTTTTTTCCTTTTGTTTTCAATTTTTAAATTTAATTTTTAAAAATCAGAATCTAGATGTAATATAAAACCAAAATTTAATTTAGCTTAAAATTAAAATTTTTTTTTTTTCATCGTTTTCAATGTTTTTTTTCAATTAATCGAATTTCAAAATTTTTTACAATTTAATCAAAGTGATTCTCAAATTTTGATAAAAAATCATCCTACCATATCCCCCTCATCAGACCCCTCGAAACTTCCAAAATGGGTCAAGTGGTGGACACAAAAAGTGTCCGTTCTTTCCCCCCTTCTGCCCATTCATTCATTTCCTCTCTTCTCATTTTCTCATTCCTGTTCTCTTTTCTTTCATCTTTTTTCTCGTTTTTACCGCCCAGTGTAAACCCACAATCAGGTCATTTTTTGTGTGTGGTTGATGTACTTCTTTTCCGTTTTTCCCATCTCTTCCGCTGCGGGAACCGAGAGAAAAAGCGAGCGGGAGGGGTGTCGCTAATTCACTAATTACTTTTGCCCAGGAATGGGTGTGTTTTCACTGATTTCTCTGCTAATTGTGAACGGTTAGATGCTTTTCCTAATCGCTTTTCCGTTTTCTTGAGATTCTAGTTTTTTTGTTTCCAATTTTCCAATTTTTCAAAATATCAAATCTCAAAAATTCCATTTCCCCAGAATTTCTTATCACCATTATCACCTGTTAATCAGGATAAAAAGGCTAAACTCCACTTCACTAAACCCCGCACGTCACAGTGTCTGATCTGAAAATCTCAAAAATCCTACAATTCAATTTTTTCATCAAATTCATCAAATTTGTTATCAATCCTTATCACCTATCACTTCCTTCTCACTTTTCGATGGACAGGTGATAAAAGATAAGAAATGATGAATTCTCTTTTTCAAAGTTTGCGGTGTTCTCCAATTGTAACGGATTATTCTCCAATCTTTTCACTTCAAAATCCTCGTCTCATCCTGTCTTTCTGCCTAATCCAACTGGTTTACTATTCCCCCCTTGAAAGGGTGGGAAGGAGGATTGGAGAAGTAGAAGAAGAAAAAGAAGGAGGAGAATTGTAAGGAAAATAGGAGGGAGGGAATGTAAATAAACAGGTAAGAATGAAATGGAAATGGGAAGAGGAATATCATTCGTTTCTTCCCCTTCCTACTTTTCTCTCGAATTGGGAATTCCCTAAAAACCGCATGGCTCATCCCTCTTTCTTTCTCACAATTGCCACATAAAACTGCCAAAGGTCACACATCCTCCCAATTTTCTTTCCTTCTTTTTTATTTTCCCTTTCCTCTTCTCTCTCTCTTTTTTATCACCTCTCTCTCTCTCCCCCCCCCCCCCCCTCCCCCTTTTTCATCTTCAGGT
>LR564383.1:32307-42687 GCA_900536345.3 Caenorhabditis sp. 39 LS-2015 | reverse complement strand
ATCGAGAAAACATGCAAAGTTCTAACTGGCATCAAAAAATCGACTAGAATCAGTCACCAATGATGTCGGAAACAACTAAATCAAAAACAGAAATTTTTGTTTTTTTTTCAAAATTTCGAAAAAAATTACAAGTCCGAGGATGCACTTGAAAAATAAAACGAACAAATATAAACAAAAAAATTTTAGGGCAGAGGGGATCGAACTCAATACCTTCTCCTTGCCTTCCAACCCTCTTACCCACTAGACCAACTGACCGATGGATTTCATAGAAATCCAATGGATACACGTCTCGAAACTCGAATTTTGCTTAATCACGTAGATTTTCCCACTTTTTCACACGAAAATAGGGCGTGATCCAAAAATTTCAAGATATCCCAGATCTAATTTTATATTCGTGATACTCGCGTTCTCAGCTTTCCATACGTACCTTTAACGCAACGATTGGGTGCCTCTACAGTTTTTAGGTCATATCGTGACCTAGATGCTTAGCCCATCAAAAATACTTCTTGGAGCATCTATTTAGACCCATCCCTACACGTGGTTAAATTTTTAGCCAAATCAATCCCGGAGGCCTCAGGTGGTTCCCTTGTAAGATAGACTTCTAATCTACAACACTACAATCCGCTATATTCAAACGCAGTTTGAGGGTCTCCAGTTGGTGTTCTTGGACGTGTGCGTTTTGAAAAATAGCGCAGAAGAAACCTTTCAATCAGGAGTTGACAATTTCTTAAAAAGAAAGAAACAGAGAAATTGTCACCAAAAAAAACTGCCATTTTGAGTGTCTGGGCAGATAGAACAATTCAACTTTTCCATAGAAATTAGATTACCGTAACTCACAACGGTAGACAATAATGGAGTCCATTAGACATTTTCGGAATCAATTTGCCAATTTATTAATAACTGCTCGATCTAGTCAGATTCTCACGTTTGTAATTGGATTACAGTATGAGTCAATGAATTCATTCGGTAAGTGTAAACATACGCGGGAAACCAAGAAAAGGTACATAAAAAGCAGTAAAGGTATAGCATTGTAGCGGTAGATGTTAATGGATTAGCGGATAGCTAGATAAAAAGAGACACAAAGTGAAAAGAAGTGCGAGAAAAAACGAGATACGAAATGGGAAAGACGAGAGAGAAACAAAGAGCACGTAAGCGTATGACCGTTGCTAGGACTACATGCAATCGATGACATTTTATCATTGAGGGGTACAAAGAAGACTGTTTTGATGGGACTCTAAATTCGTTTTTACTGCATATTCTTCAACAAAAGAAGAACATCCGGATGAGTGAAAAAAAAGTCAAGGGTGACAGGATATGCTGCTTTAATCGGCAGCAACTTTTTCGATTCTCTCTTAATTTTTGCTCGGTACAGTTCGAAAAACAACAAGATGGATTTCACTTCTAATTTACAACGGTCATAGTCGATATATTCAAAGCACAGCGTGAGTCGGGTGTTGGGTCTTTCCGTTGGTGTTCGGAGCGCGCGTTCGGCAAAATGGTGCGGAAGAAGTTTACCAAGTAGCAGCAAGTGGTTTTCGGAAATTTTCATCCGTGATTTCCCTGAAACTTTAAATTTGTCCCTAGTTTCAACAGAAGTTGCAAACGCTACAAACTACTAACCTCTGAAGCAAAACTCAATGTTATAAAATGCATTCTTGAACATCATCTCTGTATACTCCGCAAGTTCAGTTGCAGGTTCTTCCATATCCGAGGTATATGGAATAGTGGTGTAGTGCAGAGTTCCAATAAAAATGGAAAACTCGGACTGCTTGATGACAAATCTCACATCTTTCGACTGAATTTCCGTGTGAAAAGCGAAGAATTTCATGAGCGCCGGTGAAAATTCAAGGTGAAAATTGCAAAACTCTTCCAGGATGGCTAGAAAGAAATGAAATTGATATCGTGAATGTCCAAGCAATTTTTCTTCAAAAAAACTTACAACTTGTTAAGAGCATTTTGACAGCATCCAAATACCGTGTGAAATTGAAAATTTTCAAGAGAGTCTTAGCAGAAAGTTGGAATAAACTTTGCATTTGTGGATCTGCACCATGTTCTAAGGAATTTGTGTTTATCTGGATGTGCAAAAGTCGGATATGAAAAGAGTCTCACCTTCGGAAGGAAAATGCTCAATGAAAGCTCTCCGATTTGATATTGTATTTCCAATCGTTACATTTATCAGGAAACTGATAATCAATTGTGGACCGTTCATTCTATCCTCGCGCAGTTTTTTTTCTAGTACTTCTGCTTGTATATTTTTTGCATTTCTTGCAGTTATTCTCGGCATTACTCTGAAAAGTCAAAAAAAAAATTGTTTAGAGAGAGCCTACCAAACTGACTTCAACATGGACTGTCATGCTAAATTTGTGGGCTGGGCAGATGGAACGATCAAATTTTTTTCCCACGGAAATTAAATGACTGTATCCAGAAGAGAACCTTTTCGGAACCAATTTTTCAATTAAGAACTGTAAGGCAAGGCCTTCTCAAAATCTCACAATCGCTTCGCCAAAACATGTAATTGAATTATTGTATGAGTCAATGAAGGGAACATTCATTCAATAAGCGAAGACATACATATGAAACACTGAGATGGAAAGGGAGATGGAATAAAACGGCATGGCACAGGTGGAAATCAACTATATAAAGTCAATAGGAATCTAGCGGGCAAGAACGGATAACAATTAGATCCTAACAGACACCTAACAGGGGTTTAGTTCAAATTGGCAGCTTCGGCGTCGAGTTTCTCGCGGTGAGCTTGCATGATTTTGCGGCAATGGTCGGATAGTTCGTCGACGGTTTGGAATTTGGAGGTGTCCACTTCGGGGAGAATGTCAATGATGCAGTGGCCACGGGTTAGACGTTGTTCGGCGTGGCTGTAGAAGAAGTTGTGCGAGGAGAAGACACACATGACGATTGGAATCTGAAAATGGTTGCGGTGGCGGTTGCAAACCCACAAAAAGAGGATCAACTCACATTCGCTTGTTTGGCAAGAATGAAAGCTCCCTTCTTGAACGACAAGAGCTCATGTTCAGCGTTGCGAGTTCCCTCTGGGTAGATCCACACCTTTCTCTGAAAAGAAACCAACATTTATTTTTTTTTCAATTACCTTCCTAATCAAACCAACCTTCTTCTCAACAATCTCATGAAGTGTGCTGTCGACTGTCTTGTGCGCCTTTTCCTTGCTGAACCGATTGATATAAACCGATTCGCACATGTAGGCGCAGAGGTTGAAACCCGGAAGGTATTTGAGACTGGACTTGAGCATGACCACACAGTTGACAGGCCAGGCGAATGACATTCCAAGCACGTCCAGGGCGCTTTGGTGGTTGGCAATGATGATGTAGGGCTTCTCGTCGTTCAGAATCTTGCTGTTGCGCAGTTCAAACTGGACTCCCAAAGGGGAGGTCATAAATTGGAAGATTTTGAACATACGGCTGAAAATTAAGAATCAGAAAATCAAAATCAAATAATCTAGAATTACAAATGATTATTGGTAGATTTTCCAAATGGAATCGACGCGATTCCGCCGATAAGTCCTCCGATCATGAGACACACTCCATAGTAAGTCGCCCGAATGTAGAATCCAATGACCGGGAGCTGCGCGAGAATCACAAGAGCAATACAAATGGCTCCAATCATTATAAGAGACATTTTTAGCTGAAAATTTAAATTTAATTATGAGAACTTTGTGAGATGGCTGACATACAAGAAGAAGAGCCATAATAGACAGTTTCCTTATTTTTTCAAAAATAATACTCAAAGTTGATATTAAATATTAATAACGCTCCAGTAAATCGACATGGCCGTGGCCTAGAAAACCAGTGACTTTTTGAATTCGAAAATCGTCACTTTCCACTGATTTTTCCCGCGTAAAAGGCAAAATCCTCAAAAGAAAAAGAGGTCGAAAATCAATATCAATTAGAGAAAAACCGAAAAACAGTACGCAAAAAGGTTAAAAACCCCTGGAAGAGTATTCCAAATTTGTTAAAGACAGCGCATTCGGGATATCGGAGTGTTGTTGTTCTCTTTCGCACTCTGCGTCTTGTGTCTCTCGGGAGTATCTGTTTTTATCCAATTTGCAAATGCGAGAGTTAAATTGAATTGCGAAATTTTTTCTATAAAAATTAAATTGAAAACAAACTACTTTTTATTGATTTTTGTTGAATAAAACTTTCAAAAAAAAGTTTCAATTGTCTTGACTAATTTTCCCTTGGTTTTTTTCTCATAGATTTCTATCAATAATCAGTAGATCTTTGAGATTTTCCAATTTTCCGTGAGTTCCCTAACAGAAACATCAAAATCAATAACCCAACGGCTGGTGATTGATGTATTTGTTCCGACATGACCTCCCGACCGGTTACTTTCCATCGCCGCACTCACTTTTTTCACTTTCTCGTCTATTTCCCTACGTCTACTTATTCTATATGTTTTCTGCTGGATTTTTTTGTTTTTGGAAAATCCGTTCGAAAAAATTGTAGAAAATTGAATAATAAAAGGAAAAAAGAGGAAGAGGGGAAAAGGGAAAAGGGCCAAATGACTTTTGAGATGCGAGAACGAGAGAGAGAAAGAAGAGCGATAATGTACCCTATTGGAAAACACGTGATGCCAAATGACTGATCAGTTCATTACAACGTGAAGTGCAAGAGATTAGAGGGAAAATAGGATTTTTTTCAAAATCAAATTCAACAACAGCAAAAAAACCTATGCGTCATACGTTTTTTTTCGCGTTCACACTACCTTGAGTCATTTTCATTTTGATTTCCATTTCCATTTCATTTCCCACTAACCCCTTCCATTTTTTAGGTAACTTGGTGTAATGGAAACAAAATGGTACTGTTTCCTATTCTGGTTCAGTTACCGGTTCACCTTGGCATGCCTGGCTCATTTTAACTGGTCAGTTGCAAAAAATAAATGTTTTCATCAGCCGCAATAAGCTTTTAGGTGCATGTCAATCTACACGAATTGCGTGTACTTTACCCTGTGGAAGAGCTATGATTTGCTGTGGTTCTGGATGCATTTGATACTTTGCATTTGCTTTCCGCAGTTGAGGTGGGAGATTATGATGTTTTCACGAGGAGAAAGTTGAAATTCAGACGCGAAAATTACCTGATTGTTTGGTCGAATCTCATCATCAAAAAGTTGACCAAGTACCCGGATTACTCTTTTAAGGTACTAATTTCAACTACATAGAAATCAAAAAGCCCGACGTTTCGCAACTTCCACGTCCATTTTCAGCAACTCTATTATGCCCTGTACACCTCATCCCGCTCAGCCCACTTTACCAAACGACTCATGTCCCGGAAAGAGAAAAAAGGAGTTATTGAGCTAGGTAATTTAAAAAATCGATAAATACCTACAAGGAAATCCTCATATTCAGATTCAAATAGTGACGAAGACGAAAAAAACGAGGCAACGAGCAGCCGGAGGTGAGCGAAACAAAAAAAAACGGCGGAAAATGGCCAGATGCTGCCTGCCGATGCTATCTTTGCTATATATGATTTTTGCATGTGTACACATCACGTATCAGCGAGAAAGTTGCAAAAGATATAGAAACTGATGGGCGCGAACGAAACTACAAAATGAACAGAACAAAAAATCGGTTTTCTTTATTTTAGTGCCGGAAATATCGATGCAGAGGCGCCGATTCCACTGAAAACTGTTAGGCCAGCAGAAAGAGGACGACAGATTCCGTCGGCAGTTCCAGAGGACACTGAAGGTAATTTTAAGACATTCTTGGATGTTTTTAGCATGCTCAATATGATCTTCACTATCCATTCCATGTCCTCTCATATATAGGTCTCCTAGAATCTTTCTCCTATCTTTCCAGAAGACGTCGACGAAGAGGATCAACAAGATGCCACCGAGAGTACACCACTGCGACCTCCAAGACCATCAAGACCAAAATTCGAGGAGCCAGAGGGAGATGATGATGAAATCATGGAAGTGGTCACTGAGGCCCTTCCGGAAGATGGTATGTTCTCGGTCTTCACTATTTCTAAACTTTCCGCACCATGTTTCTGTTTTGTAGGTCCGTCGACTTCTAAGCCAAAGCAAATTTTACCTTTTACTCACAACTCACTGTCATGTTTTTATCATTCAGAAAGTGCCACCAAAGACAGTCCAACATCACCAACTTCCACTTCTGAGCAACAGCCAAAATGGAAGTCGTATGTTCCGAACTCTGTTATCAAGTGAGAATTTTTCCAAAATTTCTCATTGCCATTTTTTATTTTTTTTTTTTACCAAATTAAATTTCAGATTCCTCCCCCGTCAAGACAGTTCCACGCCATCGATCCAGTCGAAAGCTTCAACAAATAACGACGGAAACTCTACATCAGCGTTTAGCAGACTGTACGGAAGGATAAAGTTCAATAGGAACAACTCAAATACGTCGAGCACTAATCGACCAGATGGTGAGTTATTTATGTCACTTTACAGTTTTTTATTTCAAATTTTCAAAATTTTAGAAATCGAGATCCTCCGTCCGGATTTCTCAAACCGATACGACATCAAGGACAAATCGAAGCGAGATGCGAGAGAAAAACGAGACCGGAAAGCTCTCCGTCACCGCGTCCGGCATGAGTTGAGAATGCAGATGAAAGCGGATGCTGCCAAGGAACGAGACCGTAAGAAGGTCACCGACGCCATTGAACTTCTCCTTCAACTTCTCCGAATGATGTCTTCATTTGCCATGTTGATTGGGACAATTCGAAAAACTTTCATCCCAGCGTCATTCAAATTTTTGAAACCTGGCCAGCACGCCTATGACAATTATGAGCTGATTCTTCTGTTCCGGTCAGTTTTTCACTTTTTTGGATTGTTTACCGTAAGAATGGATTTTTAGCTGCACAGCATTCCTGGATATTGCCATGTTCTGGATGAACGTCTCCTACGCGTATTGTCTGCAGTGGCAACTGTGCTGTCGTCTTGGGTGCACACGGTTCATCTTCTGGGCAACTATACTGGGAGTGGTGAGTCTTAATCTAATCTATAGGAACTGTGATGTTATCTTCAAGAAAAAGAACCAGGTATCTTTTGTAGCCTGACCGCTATAATCTGATCAGTCTAATCATTCCTATCCGCAACCAGCAAATTGAGTGAAAACGTGGCCTACTTCCCCACTTTCTTCGCAATGTCAATCAATCTAAATTTAATCGAAATTCGGAAAATTTGATTTGATAAGACAACCAAAGTTCCAGGTGTCAACGACAGTGATGTTCATGCCGATGACATACATCATGAATGACTTGGACCTGAGCTGGTGTCGATTGATGCCCAACACAACATTCTACAAGTATCAACCCAACTGGTGAGGGAAACTGAACAGCTGTGACATCAATCGGATGGATACCTAGTCTTTTTATACTCAGCGAATCGAGATTAGATTCAATTGCCTTTCTTCCCCTATAATGATCAAAATCATCGAAACTTTGTCACCAAAATTGCTCACGGGTCGGTCAATGGCCCAACCAACCAATTGAGAGATTTGCTTTTTTGTCCTTAATAAATGCATTTATTTCGGATACTCATATTGTATACAAAATGCTGGCGCTGTGACATGCACATAGTTCCATGACAGGTGAAGGAGAGACAGGGGAAAAGGGAAAAACTACAAGTTCGCACTAGCGATCAGTTACGTATCACATTCTTTCTTTGACTGATGATTATGATGGTGCTGTTTTGATTTATGTGAACGGTAAGATTGGACATGAGGTTGGGAAAAGAATCTACAAGAAAAGGAGGATGGGGGGGGGGGGAAGAAAAGACCAGTATGTATAAATTAGGGAAAAATGAAGAAAAGGGAGTAAAAATTTGAAGAAGAGAGGATTTTTTCTCTTTTTTTCGATTTTGAATTGATTCGAATCGATTGATTACCATCCCATCTTAACGTAGCGGATGATTTCGAAGACGGCTGAAAAACATCAATTCCCAATAGAATTCTTCAAATTGTAAGCTTACCGGATCCGCAGACGACGAAGACGAAGAGTCCGATGAGCCATGGGGCTGCTGGATACTTGTCGTCAGCTGGCTTCAAGCTCTTGGCGACATTTCCGCGGTTGTTGACGTTCTTGGAGAATTGCTTGTTAGCAATAGCCATACGCTGCTTTGGGGCCATGTTGAGAAGTGGAAGAGTGGAAGAAACGGCTGGCTTCTGAAGGATAGGAAATTGGGTGTAAAGAAGTTGACCTAATGAAAAGAGAATAGTCGAGAGAAGAAGAAGATTCACTGAGCAGAAGAGAAAAGAGCTGAGCTGCCCGGTGGCCCTGGCCGACGAGAAGGATGAATGTGGGGCAGAACACGGACGCATATGTGGCCTCGCAGTGCTGCTGTGGAACTAACCGACGCACGCCCTCCTTCCACCGGCTACGGTAATCGCAAACGCTGCGTCTCTATGCGTCGAACTGCAAACACGCAACCCAACGCGCTACTTTCCGTCGGAATAGTGAGGCAGAGAGTGGAAACGGTTAAAGAGACGCAGAGATTTTCCCTGACCAGCGAAAAGTCAACACAACACAGATGATGGTCGTGCGCAAAGGAAAGGCAAACGCCCAAACCAGGAAGTGAAAGGATTCGGAAATCGGAGGAACAGTTTATGACGGATTTTTTTTCTTCCCATTCAGATATGGTTTCAGATTGTCAAATGGTGTTCAAATGCCATTCGGAAATTATAAACATTCGATTCCGGTTTATGGTGTTTCTGTTTTTGACCAGATTACATCTAGACGTGTTTAACGGATCGGTTTTTTAAATTTTTAGACGGGAAATTTGAAATTTTCGAATAGGTGTTCAAAAAAACGAAAAATTGGTTTCAGCTTTTAAGGTTAAGGACTTTCTAAGGGTTTTGGATGTTTTCTTCAACTTGTGACAGGTTTTCGGCATCAGGATTTCTTATTTCAGACTTTCCACTTCTAGCTTTCGACTCCAATCTTCACTTCTTTTACTTCTTTTGTCAGACCGTGCGCTTTCTGTTCTTCAGACCACTTCAACTTCCACAACATCATCATGCAAATCTTCTCTGCTAAAAATAACAAAAAATCTCCTTTTTCCTCTAAAAATGAAAGAGTTTGAATCTGAATCTGAATCATACAAATTCCCGGAAATCACGCATTCTTCTCTTCTACTAATTAGTTCCGTGTTGAATAGCAAATGAAGAAGAACTAAAAAGGCGAGAAGGGATACACTTGTTATTCAATGTTTTATTCAGAAAACGACGGAATACGCGGGAAAAAACATGGAAAATCACGATGAGCAAAGTTTCTAAGTACAGTATGGAACATGAAAGAAAGATAATTAAAAAAAAAAGTATAATTAGGAAACCAAGGGACACACCAATAAACGAATAACAGAGACTACAATCTGATCCAGTTTGGTTGGCCACACGCACTTCTTGTCTGAGTCTCTTATATCTTTGGTATCTTACACTGATAAAAATGTGACGTTGAACCATTCGGCTACAGTGGCGTTGTTTCTTCTGTTTTTAGCAGAATTTTGTTTATGTAAATGTTTTGGTACATGAAAAGTACACTTGATATCAAGAACATAAAATAGGAAAAAAAATATTTTTGTTTTTAATTTGATTTAAAAAAGAACAGTTTTTGTTTTATTCGTTCCATTCTTTCACCCCAACAAGAGTTTTATCTAAAAGACGAGGGAAAAGTGCATACCTCATAGTACACTACACGAATAGTCAAAGCGGACGTTTCGGAACCTTCTCAGTTTCCCGTTTCAAACAAGTCGTAGTGTAGTGTGACTATCGTCAACTTTTCTTATCATTTTCCTCTGTTAACACGTACAGTCTCTTGTAGTCAGGCATCTTTCTCTATTTATTAGTCGTTTTCAACTTGGACAAGTCAAATGGCTTTTCTTACTTTTTTTTATACTTTGAAGTAAAGCTTAACTTGACTTTTATTTGAATTTGCTTTCAGAAATTCAAAAATTTTGAAAAATGAGTCGTTGGATTCAACCGGGAGACAATGAAGACCTTACCAAGGAGCGTAGAAAGGCAACTTTTGACACGGAACGTATGTCGGCTTGGATTCATGGTGGAGCTGACATTTTGAAAGTAAAAAAGAAAAACCACAACATTTTTATCTAGATCATATAGATCCAACTGAAATTTTTCAGCGACGTCGTGAAATTCTGGACTTTGTGAAGAAGACAGACGCTTTCAAGGATCCAATACCCACTGAGTTTCTTTCTCGTGAAGAACGGATTTTGAATAACGCCAGAAAAGTGGTGGCAATGACTGATAACACGGATCAGATTGATGGTTCCGACTTTTTTGGAGAAGGAATGTATTATCAAGCGTGAGTTACTCAACCTATGACCACGACATTTCGCAACCAAATTATATGTTTAATTTTTCAATTTCCAGCTTGACAA
>LR564383.1:0-22894 GCA_900536345.3 Caenorhabditis sp. 39 LS-2015 | reverse complement strand
ACGTTTTCAGCTGCTCACATACATGCGCAACAAAATCATGCAGGACAATTTGTATGGCTCGGTTGCTGTGACAACCTACAACTTTTGCTCGGTCCTCTGGATGCGGTGTGCTGATTCCAAGCTGTTGATTGGTATGGGAATTGCGAAATCCGAATCAAAATAAAAATTGAAGCAAGAAAATCTGAACAATATGAGTTTAGGTATGGTCTGGAAGAGCACCGAGTATTCAATTGTCAATGGGACGGCAGTGGGGAGCATCTATACGTCTTGGTATTACTCCATGATGGATACCTTCAATTATTGGGGAATAAGGTGAATTGAAACATTTGAAACAAACCCCCCAAGTGGAAAATGAATTCCCCGTTTCGTTTTCAGATCTCTCCTCCTGCCAAGTTTCATTGGAATTGACTTCCTGGCTACAAGTGTTGATGATGCTGATAGGTGGGTTCCTTCTCGTTGTTTTTCAATTGAATTTTGATTTCTAGTGCTCTGATAGTGGAATCCAAGAACTATTCCATCTACACCATAATCTATGACGTTGAAACTCAATCGGAGAGAAACTACTTTGCAAGTGAACTCGGACTTCCAATTTTGGTCAATGACCTAGTGGCTCTTGCAAATTCGACTGCTTCGTCGACGACTAAAGCAACAAAGAAAAATTCAAATTCTACTATTTGACAGTTTAATTTGACTTTTGTTATTGTTGTTGTTGTACTGAAGAATGAAGCATCTTTGTTAACAAAATCTGAAACCTAAAATGCAAATGAAAATGATCAGGAACACAATTTTCACCAGGAGATAATTTATTTCGGGACATGAATAGGCAAGAATCAGTCAATGATTCAAAATTAGAGTATCGTCATTTGTTAGTGTAAAGGTACAACCGTAAGTAAGTAGTCACAAGTCCTTGGAGGCAATGAAATGGATTAGTTAGTGAAAAATAGGGGCATGCTTCTGAAGCGATAAAAATCTACTAAATAAAGAGATCCTAAGACATTGAGATCAGAGAAATGTTTGAAACAATCTAGAAATCAGTGATAGTTGGGGTAGAGTTGATCACGTCCAGCGTCCACGCCTCAATGTCATACACCGTCTTGGAGGCTTCGTGGAGTTCACTGTGGAAGTTGAGCATCGCATGGAAACCATTCTCATAGTTGATGGCGGTCGTTGGGACTCCGGCTTCCTTCAGTCGGCTGGCGTAGATGAGACCTTCGTCGCGGAGAATGTCAAACTCGCAAGTGAGCACCATGGTTGGCGGCAAGTTGGAGAGATCCTTTCTCATGAGTGGCGAAAAGTCCGGGTTGGTCAGGAATGGCTCCATCAGGCGTTGAGCCTCGTAGCTTGGCTCCATTTCCCATCTCTCCGGAATCGTGTGGTTCTTGTAGGTACGGGTCGATTCGATGACGCGTTCATAGGACATCATCTGAAAATAAAGAAGGTGAAAATGGTCATATAATCTATCAATCTATAAAATGATGTAACGAAACGAAACAAAACATTCTGCAAGTCAACAAACCTTGTCAACTTCCGCCTGCAAGTGACCAGCCACGTGTCCATTGGACATCACACTCGGGACCAAGTACGCCTTCTCGTCCATGTTGATACCAGCGTAGAACATGTAGTAGTAGGCAACAGATTCCGGGTCGACGAGGGCGTATCCGTTGAGACGGGAGAGGAAGTAGCGGTACGAGACAGTTTGCATATCAGCCATCTGGAGTAGTGGGTAGATCAGCACTTGTCCAGCCAACTTTGGGAGCGTGTTCCGGGCGGCGCGACGTTGAGCAATGACGGTAGCCAAGTTTCCTCCGGCAGAGTCTCCCATCACAACAACCTTGGTCATATCGATGCCAAACTGAGCGGTTCCAAACTCGAAGAAATGGTCAATGGCGGCTTCACAATCCAAGATTCCTCCGGGGAACACAGTTTCAGGCGACAGGCGGTACTCGATGGAGATGAAGAGCGTCTTCATGTCGTAGGCCATTCTCTTGACCAGCGAGTCGTACATCTCAACGTTTCCAAGCGCGAAACCTCCTCCGTGGATGAAGATTACAGCGCCATCGGTAGAAGTCTTGTTGTTGAGAGGGCGGTAGACCTTGACCGGGGTACCGTTCCAGGTGTGCCACTTGATGTCGATTTGACCATGGGTGTTGACAGTCAAGCCAAGGGTCTTGGAGAGGATGTTCAGGGCACCACGGGTCCAGAAAACCATATTGCTAGCCTTTGAGAACATTCGGCTCTGCAAAAAATTGTTCTCAATCAATCCTGAAGCTTCTGACAACTAACCGGGTAGTAATAGGCGACTCGAAGTGCTGGCTCCACGACATGCATCACAGCTCGATCCCAGGCAGTGGCTGTGAATCCAAGCGGCAGTGGTTTGTAGAGCGAGTATCCAGTGGCGAACATGGACACAGCGACGAGGCAAAACACGAGGCACTTTACGCGGACGGACGTCGAGTTTTCTGCTTTGAGCATCATTGTTGATTGGAGAGGTATTCACAAGATCACTATTCACAGAAGTTGAGTTGTGCCTGAAAGAAATGGAAAATGAGTAGGTTAAATGGGAGTGGAGACGTTGAGCGGAAAAATGAGAAAGAGATGATGTCAAAAGAGGAGTTATGACACGGGGGAAATAAGCGGATGACAACGCGGAGAGGAGTGGGCAGTGAGTGACGAGGATGACGCAGGTGAGCCACAGGTTGGATGAGGTTGCGCAAGGTAATGAGGTCCTTGGGGAATGCGAGAGAGAGAGAGAGAGACCGACCAACCACCACCACGGCTGCCGATGCAAATGATTTTTTGGAAAGGGACCCTTGCACGTGGGCATATCGACACAGGAAGGAGTACGGTGTTTGCGGACAGATGGGTATTTTTTGACGCGCAAATGGGACAAAGGGGAAGAGGGAAGGGGTCAAAGGGCACAGGAGGGAGACGAGAGGAGATGAACCACCAGCTGCCACCACAAATGACTCCTGGATGATGGGACAACTACACGTCGATAATGGCACACCACGTTGCACGGTGTTTGCGGACAGATGGGTATTTTTTGGCGCGCAAATGGGACAAAGGGAAGGGGTAAAAGGGCACAGGAGGGAGACGAGAGGAGATGAACCACCAGCTGCCACCACAAATGACTCCTGGATGATGAGACAACTACACGTCGATAATGGCACACCACGTTGCACGGTGTTTGCGGACAGATGGGTATTTTTTGGCGCGCAAATGGGACAAAGGGAAGGGGTCAAAGGGCTACACGTCGATATTGGCACACCACGCTTGGCACACCACCTTGGAGAGTATACGGTGTTTGCGGACCGCAGGATCGGTTCTCACGCGCAAATAAACGAGAGAGACGGAGAAGGTAAGAGAGAACAGAGAAAGAGGGAAGATGGGATGGTGTAGTGGTTTGTACCCTAGACAGCCTGATCGGTTCCTTGATCGTTCTTGATAGTTGATGATAGTTTTTTGGATGACTTTCAATGATGGCTATATCTTGGGTAGAATCTAGTCAGAGATACGTGACCGGCGATGATTAGGAGGAAATATCAAATTAATGGGAATGTAAAAAGGACCGAAACACCCCGAATCAAGAGATGATTAGTGCAGTGTAAAATGAAATTTAACGGAGACGTAACAACAGAAATCTCTACATCTCGCTCACGCTAAAGGTTTTTTGCATCTGTGCGCATTTTTTCTCCCGTCATTTTTTGAAGGGAAAAATTGGAAACTTAGCAACAGACAACCAACGATTTGATGAATTGCACTGAAAGCGGAAGTATGTATTGCCGATACTTTTTCCGCAACAAAAAACAATAAAAACCGGGATTTTTTTCATTTCAAGTCTCTAGGAATGTTGGTAACAGACAGGTGAGCGACGAGCGGTGGAGGAATTCTAAATTCTAAATTCTAAATTCCGAAGCGAAACAAATTCAAATTCCAAGGCAAGGTCCTCTGTGTATTCTCTGTTTCCTTTTCCGTCTCCGATTTGTCATCAAAAGAGAAAAAACAGAAAGTTGATAGGATTTAGAATTCAACTTGGAAGAATGTAGTATCCAACTAAAAAAAACTGAAAAAAAGCAGAAGAAAAACAAAACAGAAAAACAAACAAATCACTATGAGACAACCCTAAAGTTTGGTTCTTCGTCTTTTTGGGCGAATCCCAATCTGCCTCTTCAGAATCAGAAGAAAACCTTGAAATGAAATGGTTTTCGAATTCAATGATTCAATGAACCGTTTCAAGAACAAAGAAATATCTTGACCATTCGCATCTAACCATCAAATTCTATTCTCAGTCGGTTTGTGTTGACCGGTAATCGAAAAAGGTGTAAACTGCCCTGCCAGAAGGTGGGTTTCTAGGCGAAAAAGTCACCAGAGAGGTCAAACTGCTTCAACGTTGGGGGGGGGATGGAATGGAAAGTGTGAAAAACAAAGAGAGGCAGAGAGACAACTAGAAATGCGTGTGTGTGTGTGGCTTCTGCATCTTCTAGAAGATTCTTGTTCCGCTACTAATTTGGTTTCGTTGGGTTTGGTCGGGTTCGAGTTTAATTCTAGAATCTTTTAGAAAACTGTTGGTTGGAGAGAACTTGCATGGGAATGGGAATGAGAGTTTTGATTAATTGGATTACCAAGTGACGAAAAGGGTTTCCAAAGTTTTAGGAAACAGTTTTTGTATGAAGGTGAGAGTTTAAACTTTGAGATGGAAAAGGATCGCAACAGAGGACACAAAATTCGCATTGTATTCTCCCTTCCGCACGACAATCATCCCTGCTTACTCATCTTAGGGTGGGTGGGCCGGCGGATTACGAAACATTCAGCTATCTACTATCTTCCTAGTTTTCTTGTAGACCAATGCGGATGCAAATGAGTCATTTGACCGCGGACTTTGCACTTCTCAGCATTTTTCTCATCCAATATAGGTTTTATTTATTTTCGTCGTTGGAAAAAGAAAACACGATAATTCATTCAAATGCATTCATTCATTTATAGTTACAAACACGACGACAAAAACAAAATATGATAATTCAAGAAAACGAGTGATGAAATGATGCAAAGGATAGTTTTTTTGGGGGAGGGGGTTTTGTTGAAAAAATGAATGGGGGAAATCAAAAATAAAGATGCAAAAACACTGAGAAAAGCAGATAAATAGGTAGAGGAATAAAAATGCAAAACAAAACCAAAGGGAAAGCAAAATAAAAAAATCGAAAAATAAAAGAAAAACGTTCTAGAATGGGTACTGGCCAACGTTAATGAGCACAAGGAAATTGGTCTCTTTCGGCGCGTGCAGTTCATTGGTCGCTTTGTCCGAGTGCGCACGAACACGAACTTTGTGGTGCTCGCCGGCTTTGAGCATTCGGTTTGTCCAAACTTGAGCGTGTCCACCGGCAACTGCCTTGATATCGAATGGTCCGGATCGTTTTTGGCCTATAGAAGCGGATATGAAGATTATATTGAAAATATGTGGAAAATTGATAATGTACATACCTCTGAACAATTGTCCCTCGGTGTTGGAAATTGCATAGGTAGTGTCACTGAGAACCTTTCCGCTCTTATCATAAGCACTTAATGTTGCAATGTGGGAACCTAAAAATTTCCTTATTAAAACATACATAGAATCTTGACATACGTGGAAGTCCACTTGGAATCGCTAGCATGTGAACTTGAATTGGCAGCAGTGTACAGTTCTCGCACTCTGGCTCGCAATACCGGTCATCCACCAAAGTGTAATTCGCTGGACATGGATCGTCAATGCACTGGAACCCTCCGAGTTGATTGAAGCACGCTTTTCCTTCTTCACAACGGACCTCGTCGCATTCATTGATATCTGGAACAAAATAAAGTATAGCCTAGATGATGAAAGCCTAGATCCTTTTAGATCCTATTCCTACCATAGCATCCATCCTCGGTAAGATCATAGCCTGGTGGGCATTTACACTCAAATCCACCTTCCATGTTGACACATTCATAATCGCATGGGGTGTTATAAGAGCACTCGTCGATATCTTCGCAGACACGAGTTCGAGGGTTGAGCATGAAGCCGTCGGGGCAATTGTCATCTCCAGTTAGCACCTTTACACGATGAGATGATCCATCGTTTTCTAAAATGAACATTGTATGGTTTTTTGTAGTTAACTTACCAATGCAATCTCCATGTTCATCAATCTCCCCAGCACAATCTGGTGTATCAACGACCACTGCATCGGATCGCAAGTTGCTTGGCATTTCGATGAGCTCGTCTTGGATTGTGGGTTGGATATCGTACTCATTGCCGCTTCCTTCGATGTATGAAGTGGTGGGTGTTGGTGGAGGAGTTGTAGTGGTGGTAGTGGAAGTAGTGGTGCTGGTAGTAGTAGTAGAAGTAGTCGTGGTAGTTGGTTCTGAAAAAATGACAAATTTTAATTCTATTCTGATCTTCGCGTCTCTAGTGATAAATTGAACTGTTTATGATACCTGTTGTTGGTACTGTGGTCGTTGGCGATGGAGTGGTCGTCGTTGTCGTTGTAGTCGGCGGAGTAGTGGATGTAGTGGTTGTGGTTGATGTTGACATCGTACTAGTTATCATCTTTACCATCTCATTTTTATCAGCCCTCTCCTCCTCTTCCGACTCGCTCCTTCTTCTCGTCGTTCCTATAGTTTCATCGGGATTAACGCCACTTCCATCGAATCCGGTCAGAGGGCTGACGTCATCGTCTAGAAACGCAGTTACGTCTCGATTCTTCAGAGACACCTCACCGACCGGACCCCCGGGAGAAAAGGAATTTGGAGGGTTTTCAAAAACAACATCAAAAACCAAACAAGTGAAAAAACACAATGTGAAAGAGATATAGAGTGAGATTACGGTCAGTGAGGGTGGGTGTAGGGGTGGTTTTTTTTTTAAATTTTCAATAAAATGTGAGTTAACCAAAGATGATAACTTACCGTATACAACAACCTGAGTGTCATCAAAAGCTTTGCCCATGGTGTTAGAAGCGACACATTTGTAGATTCCCTCATCATACTTCTCAGTAGTCACCAAAACCAAACTGTTGTTTGGGAGAATAAAAATTGAGTCGTCGTCCAACATCTTCTGGTCATTCTTAGTCCAGATGACGTGAGTGGTTAGTGGATCGCCGCTAACTTCACAATCAACACGTAACGGCTCCCCAGCATTGATCTCAATTTTTTCTGCGGTTTTGACAACTGGAGGCTCCTCTAGCGCCGATCTCAAGTGAGGAATAGAATGACGTCTGCGGTTTCTGACTTTGCAAGTGTAAAGTTCCAACTCTCCGGGTTTCAGTGTAGTGGTGTCCAGGATAACGAGCGATCCATTGTTCATGAAGTGAATACCAGCCAAATTTCTTGGCATTGGAACTCCTCTAAACTCCCAAGTGATTCCTCGACTGTACGCTTGATTCCTTTCGTAGCAAGTGATCACAGCGACATTTCTCAGTTTGTAGGTAGGACTTGGAGTTGGGGCCATGTCCTCGACAGTGATAAACGCCGACGCTGTACTTGCACCAACACTATTCTCAGCAATACAAGTGTACTCTCCAGTAGCATTAGTACTATCTAGAACCAATGGCAAATGGGAGTAAGCCTTGTCAACCTTTCCAGTCTCAATAAGTTTTCCATCTTTAGCCCAGGTGATGACAGGGTTTGGTGGTCCTGCGGCAGAACATCTGAGTTCAATAGAAGCTCCAACTGCAGCCGTCATGTTCTTTGGCTTGACGATGAATTGTGGAGCAGCATGGAGAAGTACAGTTCTAGCGGATCTTGGTCCTGGCATACATCTGTAGGTGATGGATCCATTGAGTGAGGTGTCTTCGACATCCTTCCATGGTAAAAGTGGTGGATTGTCATCTGGAGAGTCTCCACGATCAATCATATACTCGGTCTTCTTTGGCTTTCCGTGCTCGTCGCACTCCACCCAAATTGGTGCCGGACGATCGGTTGGTTCTGAATGTTAATATTGATTTTCCGATGGTAAATGTGTTATGAGACTCACTGTTGACAATCAACTTCCTCGTGGCAATCTTCTGTCCGGCATCCGACTTAGCAATACAATGATAGAAACCATCATCACTTGGAAGAACATTTCGAATCGCCAATGTAGTTCCAAGAATTTGATATTCTGAACATACATTTGTTTATTATGTGTTCTATTCTGACATGTTCTTATTTATGACTCACTTTCATTGTTCTGAATGGCGACGTCAGAATCTTTCATCCAACTAACAACCGGTTCTGGTATTCCAGTGGCGTTGCATGACAAGAACACAGTTTGACGCGGGTTCGTCGACACGTTCATTCGCTCGGGGACAACTTCCGGAGCAACTGCAAGTTTTGTGTAAATTTGGGGTGTAAAAGTAAAAGTGAAGTTCTTACTCATCACAATAAGGTCAACATCTTCCTCAGTGGTTCCCGCCCAATTTTCAGCTTTGCAAGTGTAAACTCCAGCTTGAGATGGGGAAATGGAGGAGAAGATTGCCGATTTCTTCTTGGTAGTTGCTGTTCCATCGACACCAGCTAAAGATAGTTACAATTTATCAAATGAATGTTTCAAAATTATGCCAACATTCTGCAACTTACTGTTAGTAAGAAGTTCGTCATCCTTGAACCAGGAGATTGATGGTGGTGGGACTCCAGAAGCCTCGCACCACAGAGTAACCTGATCTCCACGATTCACCACTTGAGTCCTTGGTCGCTCCAGAATCTTCGGCGGAACTCCCACATTTAAATTCGTTTTCTGGGTAGCATTTCCAGCCTTATTGGCAGCAGTGCAACTATATTCTCCTTGATCAGTCAATCGAGTTGAGGTGATAGTGATAATCTTCTTATCCTCAGAGAACATTATGGTGTTTGATGGTAACAGAGCCATTCCATTTTTGATCCAAGTGATATCAGAGTCATCTGCTTCAATGTCACATTTGATTGTTGTCTGTTCGCCTTCAGAGCCGTTCACGTAGCGATCGCCAGTGTTGCTAATTTTTGGAGCATCTAGAATACAGTAAATCAACTTAAATTTGACAAAACTTAGTTGAAGGAGACTCACTAATAGTTTGTACTTTGTATTCCACTGTATCCGATCCAGCGTCGTTCTTTGCAGTACATTCATACACCAAATTGCGTCCCTCTGCTTTGGTAACTACCAGTGTTCCTTCATTTGCTAAAATTAAGAAGAAATTAAACATTTTTAATTTTCAAAGAGCACTCACAAATCATGTATCCCTCATCTCCTTCCTTGATCTCCTTTCCGTTCAGTGACCAGCTGATAGTTGGCTCAGGGTATCCGCGAACCTTACATGGGAGATGGAACTGGTGTCCGGAAGGTGGAGATATGACTGCTGGAGGAACAGAAGTGATCTTTGGAGATACTAAGACTTCAAGAGTGTATGCTTGTTGTGCTTGTCCAGCTTCATTCTCCGCCCAACACAAGTAGATGCCGGAATCCAAGCTTCTAGCCTCCACAATTGTCAAGTTAGGTCCATCGGTAAGGTATCTGACTCCTTGAACTCCAGTGTTCACATGAGCTCCATTCCTAAGCCAGGTGACTTGTGGCGATGGGTGTCCTTCAACAAGACACTGAATCACAGCAGTCTCCCCTTCAATCACTTGATGGGTACCACCATTGGAGATCAGTGGAGCTTGATTGACATCCACACTGTACATGAGATTGTCACTTCCAGCGACATTCTCCGCGTAGCAAGTGTAGACTCCCTTATCACTACGGCTGACATTGTTGATTTGAATGAAAGTGGAATCCGAGGCGACAGTAATTCCCTTCGCTGATTCAGTGATTGCAGATCCATTAAGAGTCCATCTGATCTTTGGTGGCGGCTTTCCTTGAGCAAGACATTGAAGTGTCAGACTTTGTCCAGCAGGTAGCTTTGGCGCCATGTCAATTCCATCTCTATTAATCTCCGGAGGCACCAGAACATCAACGGAAATACTTGCTTCAGAGGATCCAGCAGAGTTGATTGCTTGACAAGAGTAATCTCCAACATCCGTCTTCTTAAGGTGTGGAATATCAAGTCGAGCTCCCTTTGATGAGATTCTCGCGCCATCTGGAGACTCAAAGATCAGATTTCCACCCTTAGTCCATCTAAGTTGTGGGAATGGATTTCCGGTGGCATTACAGAAGATGGTGATGGTCTCGCCAATGGCCTTGATTGGATTTTCAGAATGCACTGATACCAGTGGAGGTGCTAAAATGTCTCAAGTTGTAAGCAACAAAAAAGCGTTTTTGAAACTCACTGAAAACATCCAGTACCATTTCCAATTCCTTAACTCCTGCGTCATTCTCAGCGACACAACTCCATTTTCCAGCGTGGTCGGAATCGGTGCGAAGGATTTGAAGTGTTTGACCTTGTTCCACGATTCTGATATTCTCATCGTCTGAAAATAACCATGAAATTAGAAAACGGCTGTGGGCATGGTACCAGTGATTTCTTTTCCATCCTTAAGCCATTTGATCGTTGGGAATGGATGTCCGGTGACTGGACATCTCATAATAGTCGGCTGATTGACGGCGACTTGAGGTTGAACGTCATTTCTAGTGGAATCAATGACTGGTGGTGCTGAAAATTTTACAAATCCATCCTGCAAAATGCCCTAAAAATAGATCACACTATCAAGCACACACAATCACTTCAAATCACAATTCATCTTGAAAACGGAATGCACCAGGAAGACAATAGAAATATACATTTGCACACAATATATTAGTCACACTTGCACAGCAAAGTTTCAGATTTCGCAAAAAAGACATTGAATATCAAAGAAAAAAAGAAAAAGAAGCCAGAGTCGTGAGAAGGGGAAATTCTTCCTGGAAATGAAAATGAAATTGGGAAACTGAAAAACTGAAAAATAAAAATAACTTAAGGTACAAAGCAAAAAGAGAAATCACAATGAATACAAGAGGTTAACAACAGCAACTAGATTTTCTTAACCCGTTTGTTATTCAGTGGATATTTGAGGAACCCTTTTTTGTTTGGTGGAAGGGACTCTGCACTCTTTTCTCTAAGGAATACATGTCTTAAAGGGTCATATAGGAAACATCGAAGTACCGGGCGAACTCTTTTGCTACGGAATACACGACTGGGATGTTGGACTGTAGCCTTAACACTCATTACCCCTTTGGATCCAACTGGATGGCCAAATTTAGGGTTGTAGACCCAGGGCATTGCTAAACTAAGAAGTGGTTCGAATTTGATGGGACTAGTAGTAGTTGTAGTAGTAGTAGTGGTACTAGGTGTAGTAGTAGTCATAAGATTCAAACTCTCTTGTCTCCTCCTCATCTCCCAATATCTATTCTGTCGCAACATATTCTCAGTCCTCTGCTTCTGAAGTCCCTCCTCGTACTTTCTAAGGTACTCCTCATACTTTCGCATGTGCTCACGATAAGCTTCAGACTGTGACTGTGGGTCTCGGTTTTTGGTTACAACATGCGGCATTTGGCGAGCAATATAATTATTTTCGAGCTCACGGCACTTCACGGTTGCAAGGTTCGTACACAAAATCTCGACTTTGAACTCGAGAGATGCTTCTCCGGCACGATTGAGTGCAATGCAGGTGTACATTCCAGCGTTTGTCAGCGACGCTTGAGTGATGGTCAGTTTACGTCCGTCGTCGGAGATCTGAAGTTCAAAATGCGATCAAATTTTAAAACAAAATAGAAATTTACAATGACGTTATCCGAATCATCTCCATCCAGTGCCTTGGTATCCTTGATCCATGACACGTCCATCACTTGATCAGCAATATCTTCTGCCAGTTTAATCGGACAAGTCAAAGTGATAGTGTCACCCTCTCTCTTGATCGTTGGCTGGGTTCCAAGAATTTCGAAGACAGGTGGAGCTGAAATTAAAGATTGAAACTCTATACCTTTCTTTAATTATTTTCTTTCTTACAAAGAACATCCAAGCTAAAGTCATGAGAAGTTCGTCCTCCACGATTCGTTGCCGTGCAAGTATATCTTCCTTGATCTGACACCTGGACTTTTTCAATTCCAAATGTCTCATTGTTCTGAGCGAAGACGATTCTGCTGTCGGTGGTATCAATATCCACACCATCCTTTGTCCAGATGACTGATGGTTGTGGAATTCCGAACACTGGACACTCCAAATAAATGTTTCTAGCCACAATAGCCAATGGATTTCCAATAATATTAGATTTATCGATTTTTGGTGGCACCAGGATTCTGAGAATAAGGTCAATGTCGGAAGTTCCTGCTTCGTTGGATGCACGGCAAGTATACTTTCCACCATCTGAGAGTCTAGCCTTGTTAACCGTAATCTGCATGCCATCCGGAGAGATTTTGTAGTTATCGGATAAGTAGAGAGCACGATCTCCTCTGAACCAAGAAATCTCCGGAAGTGGACGAGATGTAACTCCACAATCCATGGTGATAACTCCGTCCTCAATGACTTCGTACACATTGTCTCCCTTTCTCTCGAAAGTCGGTTTTCCAATTACTTCCGCAGAATACTTTGTCTCGAGGGTTCCAGCTTCATTGGTAGCAATACAAGTGTACGCTCCTTCATCGGAAATGTCCGCTGGGTTGATCTGCAAGTCACGGCCATCCACAATTGAGTATTTGCCTCCAATAGTGATCAAATCGTCTCCACGTTTCCAATTGATGGTAGGAGTTGGATTTCCATTTGCGGGGCATTTCAAAACGATACTTCCACCTGCCACAGACTTTGGTGTCTGATCAATCAGCTCATCAATATACGGTTTCGTCCAGATATTGACCTTGAAGTCCCGTTCATTCTCTCCATAGCCATTGGACGCCACACAAGTGTAAAGCCCTCCATCGTAACGTTGAGTCTTCAGAATCATCAGGGTATCTCCACGTGGCGAGAGAATGATGTTGCTCATTTGAAGCGGTCTTCCTCCCTTGAGCCAGGAGATTGTTGGCTTTGGATGTCCATCAACCTTGCACTCAATCTTTGCCACTTGTCCTTCAATCACATTAATCTCCTTTTCAGTGTCCTCAAAGTTTGGTCTTGTCATCACATCCAAAATGAAATCCGCCACAGCACTTCCAGCTTCATTCGTAGCCACGCAAGAGTATCTTCCCTCATCTTTTCTCGTCAGATTGTACAGTTTCAAGACATGTTGATCAGTGTTGTCGAGCATTTGAATGTAGTTGGTGTTCATCTCATTTGCTGAAAAATTTTGATTTCGAGAGAGATTTTGAACAAAAAAAAAAGTTTTACTTTCAATTTCCTTTCCATTCTTCTTCCAAGTGACTGTGGGAGCTGGTTTTCCGGATACTGTACATGGAATATCGTAACTCAAACTCTCCTTTCCTAACAAGACCCGTTCTCCATCCTCGATCGTTGGTGGAACTGAATATTCAAACTTCATCATTGCATTCCAAATTCTGACTCATTCTACCCTCCGCCACTATCACTTATCAATTCACTAATGCTGAGAAATTGCGTGTGGCACGCTACTTTCTATAATTCATTTTCACTCCCTTCCCCCTCCCTTCTCGAAAACTCACCCAAAACAGACACCTTCGTACTCGTTCGGTTTTCACCGGCTCTGTTGGTTCCGATGCAGGTGTAACTGGAAAATTTTGTTTTCAAAGTGTCATTTTTTTCAATGGTTTTCTTACACTCCCGCATCTCTCTGTGTAGTTTCTCTCAAGTGCAAGTAGGAGAGTCTGGTGGCGAATTGGAGGAGGTCCGAGGTGAATGGCTCATCGTTTTTGAGCCAAGTGACTTTGGGTTCAGGGTCTCCGAATACCTGTAACGTTTCGCAACTTTGAAGTTATTCGCTTGAGTACCTCAAAAAATGAAAAAGGAATCTGGAGGTATGGGGAATCGAACCCCAGACTTCTCGCATGCAAAGCGAGCGCTCTACCCCTGAGCTATACCCCCGCATGGAAGTAAAGATATAGAACGTCAACATATAGCGGGAAGAAAAGAAGCGTCGGCAAAGAGAGAGAGACGACGAGAGAAACGCGCTGTGTGTTCAAACGCGCAAGGAGGAGGCCAGTTGCGGGCGCATTGCAACGAAAACCAAACTATACCTCGCAACGAATGGTAGCTTGACGTCCCTCGACAATTTGCATGAAGTCAGATGCCATAATCACCCTTGGCGCTTCTATAACAACCCAGCTCATTAGCAAGTCTTGTTTTGCCCCTTACGCTCACCTGATATCTCAACATATGTGTCTTGTTCCGCCCGTCCGGCCTTATTTTCCGCTCGACATGTGTATCGTCCCTCTTGGTTTGACTTGATATCGTCAATAATCAGAGCGCGATCAATAATGCCTATTCCACCATCCACTCGGATTCCTGGCATTTCAACGATGGGTTTTCCATCTAGGAACCATGTGACTTCCGGTACGGGAACTCCTGCGACAACACATGGTATTGTCACAGGAGTGTTCGCAATGACCTCCATGGACTTGAAACTTTCTCCATAAATTGTTGGGGGTACTAAAAATACTTTTTTGTGGTGAACGCTTTTAAATTTGTCAAAGTTAACAATACCATTAACAATAGCATCAAATCTAGCCTCAGCGCTTCCAGCTTCATTAAATGCTTCACAGTAGTATTTTCCTGCATTTTTCTCCTCGGCTTGCATGATATAAACTTTGTCTTTCGTGGAAGACATCTGAATTTGAATTTGTTGGCTAAAGGAATCGTATAAAACAATTTCACCTGCACGCGATTTGAAGGCGTTAATGGCTCTGTATCGTAGAACCATTTGAATTCTACATTGGTATCCTGGAAAACGTTTTTTAGTTTTGATAACTGCTTCTGATTCTGATTCTGATTCTGATTCTGATTCTGATTCTGATTCTGATTCTGATTCTGATTCTGATTCTGATTCTGATTCTGATTCTGAATCTGAATCTTTCTCAGAATCAAAACTCAAATCGGAATTTGAACGCAATGATTCAGAGCGTTTCAAAGTGCATTTAAATATTTCATGTGCCTCTCTTTGCCCTCTCTTTTCAACCATTCCATTCGTTTTTTTTCCCAAAAAAGGAAAGGAAAGAAGAATAGAATAAGAAGTGGCCCATCTCCATTGTTTAACTCATTCTTCTCCTTTCGGACCGACGGGCGACCGACTCTACATTTATATGAAGCGGCTTTTGAACCAAGGAGAAGCAAAGTCAGTCATTCACCGTTTTTGAATAGAATAGAATGGAAGATGGCAAAACGAGTGGACAATTGAGATGATCAAGGCAGAGAAAGAGCGCGTACGAGAGGACGTGAAGCAGAGAATGAGCAATGGACACAAACCATGAGATCTAAATGGACCTATGCGGACTATGTACCTTTGTTGGGCATTGTAATGTCAGCGGGTCGCCATTTTGAACTTCAACATTGACCACTTCGGATGTCATTTTTGGAGGTGTCAGGATAGATACAATCATGTCTTTCTCAGCTCTTCCAGCTCTGTTCTCCGCGATACAGGTGTAACGGCCAGCGTTTTGCTCCTAAAATTTTTTAAACAAATTATTTTCTGATTCATCTAAATAGAAATCTCACAGTGAGTTCGTCAAAGGCCATGAAATTTCCTCCATTGATGATGTTCGCCTCATCGCTTTCATTGAGTCGCTTTCCATCCTATAATCGGTATGATTTTATTTTTGATTCCCCTTCTTCTTTTCTACATATTGTAGTAAAACGAAACGGGTTTTCCTATTGAAACGGTGTTTTTTTTCTTTACAACCCGAAACCACATCCCTCCGGCTAGCCGGCCAGGAAATCGGAATCGAACGACGGAAGGACGGAACGCGAGGCAATCGAATGGCCGGCGAGAGGAGAGGGTTTGTCACTTTACAATTTGGCAAAAATGTAACACATTCAAACATATGTATTATTGTGTTCTTCTTTGCCTCTTTGCCTCTTCTCCTGCCCCCGCTGTCGCTAGAAATGCCTGAAGGCAATCATTCCGTCGCCCGGCGCGTTTCCTCTTCTGCTTGACATTTTTTTGCCTCCTGATTATACTCTTCTTTGCTTCGAGTCACGTCAAGTCGGGTTCCCATCAATTCCCATCAATTCCCATCAATATTCTCTATGTTCCATCCATCCACGTTGTGCTTTTTTTTCGGACCATATGGGAAGACAAATTATTGAATTCAAGCTACGCTTAGACTAAACTAAGCCAAAGTGAAACTAAACGAACATCTGACTATTCTATTTTGACACCACGTCGGTTGGTTTTCGCCATTCGCCATTTTTGTGGAACAGAACAGAGCACGGCAGAAATTCGGTTTCGGCAAAATTGAATAAATGCCGGACAAAGGGGGGGAGGAAGACGGGAAATTGCTAGTTAGTTTTAGATGCCTGTCAGGGGTCCGGAAAAACGCCGAGTTTTTCGGAAATTCTCAAGTACACACATGCCGCGAAAGCTTCTTCCTTCCTTTCCTTTCTCCTTTTAAAACTCAACTCAAAAACAAAAACCATCATCCTTAAGTACAACACTTTTGTAGAACGAATATGGAATAGAAAAGAGCACTCCACTTGGGGACGTCATAGGGGAAGGGGGGAAGGGGTGTGAAGCACTAGAACTATAGTTATTGGCTTTTTTACTTTTCCATCATCAATCTTCCATTCCCTTCTCCTTTTTTCCCTTTTCCATCGCTTTCATAGCCTAAATGACAGAGGACAGAAGACTGACTAAGACGCATAAAATTCTGGGCTCTGACCCTCTTTTTCGTATCGCGTGTTCGTTTCGCTTTTTTTTGGATTTCGTTTCATTTCTTACTCCTACTCCTCCACCCTCAAATCGAAGTATAAAAGGGGGGAACGAGAAAACAAGCAAACCAACCCTCAGAATCCAATAACAATACCTATTTTTATTTCTATTTCATATACTTTTCATTGCCTTGTTCGTTTTCCCCTATTTTTCTCCTTATTTTTGTGTGTGTCCCTTCTCTTCATGAACTTCTAAGTAATAGAATTTCCATCTTTCGCTTTTCCCTTTCTATTCATTTTTTTCTTCTCTTCTCGTTGAGATGAGAAGTCAAGAAGACCTGGGGTACATTCAAAATATGAAAGATAATCCGAGATTAGGGTAATCTCTATTTGTAAACGGAAAGAAGACAGAGACAGAAAAAACAAAAGGTTTTCAATTTTCAGCCAACAAAAATTCTGAAGCATTCGAGGTTTTAATGAAACCTTTCAACTATTTTCTCTCTCCACTTTTTGTTGCTTCTTTTCACTCCGTTTTACGTTTGGTTTTGGTCGGTCGTGATGGAGTTTCTAGATAAGACAAAAGAAAGTGGTAGGAGGACAAAAAATGAAAAACGATTACTGCTACTTTTGAGGGATTTTTGGATTCTTGCGAATGCGACAACGACTGCGATGCGATTTTCGAAAAAAAAAGTGGGTTTTACGACTTCTTAAGACGTTTTTCGATGATTTAGTTCTTTTCTATAGGACAGTTGAAAGTACATGGCATAGTTCCAAACCCAAACCAAAACGCAATACGCGTCCTCCTGCTCTATTGAACCTCGGCGTTTCCGATGGACGTGACCTTTACATGGTGCAGCTCTTGTGAATGTGTACCATACATTAATCAAACCTTTGACATTGCCGTGTACCGCAATTTACATCTCTTCTATCCATTTTCTCTATTCCTCTTCCTCCTCAAACGCGTGGAGGATTGGGGCGTGTCACTTGCGTTTGCCACTCTAAGTCTCGCCTTCTGTCCCGATCTCCAGGCGCTTCTCTGTTGCCGGCGAGAGCCCCATCTACTCCACACACACACATACACACCCGTGCAGCGCCTTCTAGCCATCCCCGCGCCCCCACGCCTCACCCGTCTTACCCCTTCGTCTTCCTAACGCGGTTTTCCCCATGTTGTGCTCCATTTGCACTCTCAATCACGCTCTGCTCACCTGATATCATTATTAACACCCCCCTTAATCAGTCCTGGCGGCACGACACAACTATGATGGTACGATGGAAGTGCGGCGTTGGCAACTGTGCTTGTCTCCTGATCCTTCTCACCACCCTGGCCACAGTGTGCACCAGCACCGAACACGAGCATCGGACGCATATGTGCTCTACAGAAGGCGGTATATGCTCCGAGAACGCCGCGACAGTATGTCGAAACAACACGTGAGTCCAGTTTCACCCCATTTTCCCGTTTTTTACGATGACAGAGTTCCTCCCTTCTCCAATTCTCCAGCTCATTTGTCGCCGGGTTAGAGTGCCTTTGTGCACTTGTACTTTAAGTTTAAATTCATACTCCTCCTACTAACTTCTAAAAGAAATGCCCATGAATACATAAAAGTGCAAGCACCCACCATGGTATTCGTTATATGTATAGTATGTATAGGCATGGCTGGTCTGGTCTGGTCTGGCTCAAGGGAAAGAAAATGGAATAGGAAAAATGAAAGGGAGAGTTCAATCCAATTCATTCTCCTATTCTTTATTTTTATGTGAGTGGAGGGAGCCAAGAGTCATTAAAATCAGAACCGTGACTCCATCAAAAGCTGACCAAAAAGGACTTTGACCGCTAATGGGAAAAGTTTAGTTTACAAAGGCGTTGTTCCTGTAGATAATCTCTCGATTCTTCCCGTTACATTAGTTCCAAACATTTTTCCCTTTTTTTCTTCCTTCCTTTGACTCTAACTCTAAACAAAAAAGGCTTTAGCCACGCCACCCCACCCAGCCGGCGTCGATGAGTTCGTTCGCTAACAGACGTCGCAAAAAACGTCTGTGCTGCAGAATAAGTAAAAGAAAAAAAAGGAAAGAAAAGAGAAAGCAGGGGAGGTGAGAAGGGGGGGGGGGGGGGAATGGAACACATGGAACATGAGTCGGCGAACAAGAACGAGGGAGAGATTTCTCATCCTATTAGGTATTCATTGAAGTGAGAACGGCTAGGTTCTAGGTTCTACGTTTCCAGGCCAAACTGAACTGCTTTATATCAAGGTACCAAGGCGAAAAGCCCGGAGAGATGAGTGATTGAGATAGATACTAACACTTGTCATGTCAAACTCGTCATCGTCAAGTTGGGCTGTGATTGTACTTGCATAATAGCGCCCGTCCTTTGTCCTTTGCTTTTCCCATTCCCATTCTTCCATTCTTAGACAAGAGAGAGAGAGAAAGCCCGAAAGGGGGAAAAACGTTGCTAACACTTTAGGAAGGGAAAAAGGAAAGGGTAGAGTAGAAAAGCACAGAATAGAATAGAATAGGGGCCGAGTGAAGTGCAATTGGCGCCTACTTTTTTCTTTTCCTTCCCACTCCTTCCGCCGCAATTAGCTTCGACGATGCTAGGATTTTTGAGGCAGAAACCCCCCCCCCTCCCCTTTTGTGCATTTTTTGTCTTCACGTCATCACCATTCAGCTTTGTACACAGAAGGGAGGGCACACCTAGAAATGGAGATGAGGATGAAGTTGTCAGTTATGCCGGGGGGGACCCTGGCCTCCGGCGCAGCGCGAAAGTTAATGTGCCCAGTCAGCACAGCACATTTCGAGCAAAAATTTCACGCATGGATAGAATTGCGTTAAGGAAGGAAGCGACAAAGGGGAGGAAAGGGGGGAGAGGAGGGAGTGACTGAGTTGAAGCGTTTCCCTGGGTCCAAGTCAAGTCATGAAACATTGATCATCAGGATGGAAATGATTGCCCCTTCCACTTAGCTTAGCATTGTATTGTCATTGTTTGTTTTCATTCTGCGCCGAGCCGAAGTCTGAACGGAACGTGTTCGTGACACGTTCGCGTTTTCTCTGTTCTTTTGTATGAGTCCGTCCCATTGCCGGAGAGTCCCATCGTTTACGATGAATCGTATAGAGCCGCGAGAAAAAACCCATCATTTTGACTTGACTCTTTTCGTCTTTTTTCTCTTTCCAACAAACGGGACCTCGTTCTCCCAAGGGCATATCAAAACCGGGCCCCCCGAGTGGCCCGGGAGAGCCGATCATGAATGATAATTCTTCCGTCTTTGCCCATTCTTTTCGTGCTGCTTTTGGAGCCAAGAGGCACACTTTGTCAAGAGCCACACACTCTCAGTCACTTTGCCCACTAACCTCATATGTACGCTCACTTACGGACTGAGAAGTGAGGGGATTGGGGGGAGAGGGAGTGGGAGGAGGGGGACTTTAAAGAGGATATCCTTGGGGAGCAGTTTGCGGTTTTTCTCAGATAGACTGGGTCGTGTGGGAGGGGTGGATAGTTTCGCAGTCGGGAAGTACAATTTCGCAATTACACCATAGTTATGATGATGATTCCGGCGTCACAATGTTGATGGCGCCGATGATGATTCGATGATGAAGATGAAGATGATGATGATGACTCGAGACAAAACAAACAGAAAAACGCTTCTCTTTTCTCTTTTCCATGCCTTTCCCTTCCAAAGTTCAGTATCAGGTTACCCTTTCCCCTCTTCTTTTTCCCTTTTCTTCGTCGCCATCCAAACCTTCCCGGAATGAAGGGGGGGGGACCCAGTAGCAACAGGTGTTATTGATACTACAAGGACGATATTTTGTGGAGAGCTGCTGACTAGGCACAAATAAGATTGGGACGAAGAAGAAGAGGAAGAAGAAGGAGGAGGAGGCGGGAGGAGGTGACACATGACGCTCAGAAGGTGGGAGGGGAGGGGGATATATAACTTCAATTAATCTTTGACGAGGAAAAAAGTGTTGTCGGACGAGACAAGACATGGCAAGCTATTGGGTATGTGTGTTCCTCGTTAAAAGTTCCCAGGGTCCGAATGCCAAGGTCCAGTTCGTCCAGTTGGTTGATCTACAGTATCTTCTTTTTCAAAATTCCCGAATCAGTCAACCAGAACCATATTCTCTATCTATTGAGTAGACTCTTGACGTGTGTCTTTAATTGGCAGTCGTCTCTTCCCCCGGCCATCCATTAATCGTATTTAGAACTGAAGCCACCGCACCGCACACGCCGACTAGATGAATTGCTCTCTGACTTTTCCCCGGGTTTTTCGCGTTTATTTTTGCCTTTTCCTCCTTTTCCTTTTTCGCCATTCCATTCATCACAAGAAAAATGAGGATTGGCAGGCAGAAGACGGAGTGGGTGAAAAAGTAAAAAGAGGAGGAAAGTCAAAGTTATATTGAAATGGAAACGGAACGGGAGTCGAGGTGGGGGCCTTGTGGCATACTAAAATTAGGTTTTTTCTTGTTTTTGGGAAGAAATTGAATTGGAAATGTAAAAACCAAGAAAAAACCAAGCATAACATGACATTCATGTCAACAACTCTCCCAACCTGTTAACTAGAGAGGCAAGATACTGTAACTGTTAACTTTCAAGTCACCACCACTTCTAGCATTTCTTCATTTCTCCAAATGCATTTCCCCAAATGCAAATTGCTCACTTCAAAATTCCTCATCAAAAGTCGCACTCACACTCACACCTTGGAGGCTTGAATGCCTTGCCACATCAATCTTCTTAATGAGAAGTTTTCTAATGAAACGATGCATTGCATCGTAATAGAATTGGAATTGGCTTGGCTCTTGGAGGGATGCGAATAGGAAGAGCTATCTATTCCATTCCTATTTTCACATTATAAAGCGCGAAGCTAAGGAGATTGATGACAGTGACTATGCAAATTGGTGTTGAAAAGAAAGAAAAAAAGAATCCCCAATTTTCAGGTGCGTATCAGCATGCTCACTACGAGGGATGCAGGAATGCGAATGTGACGCCGAGGAAGATAACTATTGCTATTTGTGTTGTGGGAATTCCGAACATCAATGTATGGCAGCACATCATCATAATATACTACGGTCAGTAAGGAAAACAAAGCAGGTTCTCAAGGGTTTCTAGTTTCATCTTCATCTGCTCCATTCTGCTTTTGGCTTTCTATAACAAGAAAGTGGAACTGACATGAGGGACTGACTTTTTCCTGATGTATACATCTTTCTAAGAGAGGAGACATTTGACTTTGAGTTTCACACGATTATTCTATTCCCACACCTTGCAGACCAAACGGCGAGCGATGGGAACGTGAGGCATGCTCCAGATGTCGGATGCATGGCGCCGAGCTCGAAGGCCTACCCTGCGATGATACTGACTCAGCGAGGCTATGCATTGGTAGGTGCCCACACATTATAATCAATGATCATCATTACATTCTCAGCGGGCCGATGTTCAAATTCCGTTTGTCACACAAAGTCACCCGGTTCAGTGTGTGATCGAAAGTACGTGTGGATTTTGATTGATCTCATTGGTTGATCTTTATCCTTTTTTCAGAATGGAAAAGTTGTGCGTAGACAATGTCTGTGAAAACCCTTGCGCTCGATATGCACCTCATCTAATGGTCTGCGATTGTCCCTCTATTGACCAGGACACTGGATTTGCTTCAGAGGACAGGTGTCAGTTATGCTGCTATGACTTTAATTTGGTACCTATACAAAATTTAACTTCCTTGACAAAATTATTTTAGAAACCTACGAATCGCCGATGTCAGAACGCCTATAGGAAATATAAGATAATGGACATATTCCAAAAGCCAATTTGGCGGGTCGGATTAGAATGTGCCGGCGGGAAAGTGTGCAATAAGTACGGTGTCTGCTCCTCTTCCCATATTTCCTATTTCATGCCATTTTTCTTTGCCATTCTAGTCTTCATTTCCCTATGCTAACTAAGTCCCTTTCTACCGGTATATATATACGTGGAATCTCAGTTGTATGCAACCAGATAAGCCCTTCTGTGATAGGATGATGATATGAGCTGGACTCACCTTCATCCAGAGAATCGTTGGTTCTGGGACTCCAGAAGCAGAGCAATCGAGGCCTAGAGGCTTTCCGAGAACCACCGCGAACTCTTTTTGGGAATCGTAGAAGTATGGGGTCTCTAAAACAAAACAAAAAAAATTAATTTGTTATTTTCACCCACCTATAACGACGATTCTGAAGATTTTGATAGTAGATCCGGCCTGATTCGTTGCCTCACAATCATATCTTCCCTCATCGATGGGTTTGATGTT
>LR564380.1:36191-82821 GCA_900536345.3 Caenorhabditis sp. 39 LS-2015 | reverse complement strand
TGAGTCATTCGAAACATTTTTGCAAAAAACTTTCCACTTAGGTGGTAATTTCAAGCATAATTGTCGTCATTGTGATTCGAGGTCTTCTAGACACCGAAGATGAGTTTGGCAATCCAATTATTCAAGGTATTCAAGGACGAAATAGCATAGCAAGTGCGAAAAAGGTTGGAATTTGAAAATTATATTCCAGGCGCAATGAGGGACGATCTGACTCTTTTCCTGGCAATTTTCACGATGACTTTCTTTTTTGGATGCTGTGGATGTCTTTGTTGCGGATGTAGACCATGCAAGTGAGTTTTGTTCTATTCTTGGATTGATACTTGAAATTTTCAAATTTGAAATCAAATTGTAGATGGTGCTTCTACAAGTTCCCGTACGGATTCACCCGTTGCTGGAGTGCAATTCCCAAATTCTTCGTAAATGACATGGATCACTTGCCAATCCACAAGTTCAAAGAACATGGTGATCTCGCAATCATATCATTTCAATTATAATCCCGGTCCAATTTTTTCCTTGAAAACTTGCAATATTCTAGATGACACGCCGCCGCTTGAAGACCATGTGGCAAACGCAAGAGGTGTATTATCGACAAAGCTGGACAACAAGACCTCGGATCGGTGTGCCTACGAGAATACCGGTTATCACGACATCATCGAGGTGAGGCTATTGGGCACTAATCAGTGATAGTGCTTGTTTTTGACACTTTCACTTTTTTTTTCTCTTTTAGATGGAGCATATTCCTCAGCCACGACTCATTCTCCCACCGACAGCCAATGGACGTTTGCGCTCGCAGAGTATCGATATTTCCGCAACTCGCTAATAAATCTTTTTTGGGGTATTTCAAGATTTTGCGACTCTGAACAGTTGTTTTTTGGTAATATGATAATTTATTTGAACTGTCGATACGCAATACAATATAATAAAGGAAATTGAAATTAAAATTGAAACTGAAAGACAATAACGTAAAAAAGAGGCAAAATGAAGTTTGAGATCAGCAGTCGGCTGCGGAAATAGATGAGAAAAACAAAAGACACAATAAGTTAATTTAAATATAATTAGGTTAGAGAAAGAAGTTTGAAATCAGAGTTAAGGTAGAAATCATGAGTAGATGATATGGTTCTATGAATGCTAGACATCAGCGGATTTACTTCCGTCCTCCGAAGAATTGGGAAAGGATTGAAGACGGTTCCTGGCGAGCTGGACGGGCATTGGTGCGGAGGAGGGCGTTCATCAGACCTAAAAAATATTTCGTTGTTGCTTCTTCAAGTCAAGTGTCCTACCATCAATGTCCTCAGCGGTTCCACTGAATGACTTATCCGGAGCGAACAGTGCTCTGAGTGGTGGAGCAGCCGTAGTAGTTGTTGTAGGCTTGGCGAGTCCGAACATCTCCAGAATGTTGATTCTTCCACGGCTAGATGACTGTTCAGGTTGTGGACGTTCTTGCTGAGGAACTAAAAACAACCAAAGCTAGAAAGCAACACTTCCTTTTAAAATTATACCAAAAAGGTTCATGATTCTCTGCACTGGAGTTGCTTCGGTTGTAGTAGTAGTTGTTGGTGGTGGAGTTGGTGCTGGTCCTAATCCTGCAATGTCACAACAGTAGAAATGCATTTCACCTAGCAATAGTCACCAAAAAGGTTCATAAGATTTCCGGCCATATTGGCGGTTTGGGCAGATGGCTGTGGTGCAGGCGCAACGTCTGAAATAGTAATTCCTTCTTTAAATTCGCTGAATGCGTGTAAATAAATAGTTTTTACTGGATTCTGTTTGTCCCCCGCCAAAAAGACCGCCAAACAGGTTTTGCTGTCGTGGTCGTGGACGAGGAGTTGGTGGTGGTGGTAAGTTTTCAAAGTCATCTCCTCCGCCACCTCCAGCTGACTGACTGTTACCGGTTCCTGTAATAAGGAAGTGATTAATGTTTTTGTTCTTTTCGGGTTCGGATACCAAGGAAAGAATCAATGATCGACTTGAATCCAGTGGGCGCTTGTGTCGTTGTGGTCGTTGCCTGGACAAACTTGGTGTTGGCAAGCATTCCTGGAATTTACAGCCGTTTTATGTGTCTCCCGTTCGCTAGTTCCCCATCTTCCATTCCTACCTCCGTATTGTTGGAACATCTGCGCCATCGAATTAATTCCTGAATTGCCCGACGATGATCCTCCGCTTAGGATACTGTTGTCCTCCGTGAACGATCGAACTCCTTAAAAGCGATAAATTGACAGATTTGTGTGTGTATTGTATCACTATTCGAGCGATGATCGATCAGAATAGTGGAGAAAGGGAAAAAAAACGGCAGGAAGAGAACAGGTCTGCGGGGGCTATACCGAACTGCTTATTGATAGCCGCAAATAAGCAAATCGCCCTTGATGGGTGGCTAGCATAAGGCTAAGATTCATTTCTTTTCCCACCAAATGCGAGATGATGATTACCTTGAAATCGAGGACGGATTTCGTTGCCTTCGCCGTTTCCGTTCATTATGTTGCCACTAAGTTCCATGATTTTTGTGGCAATGCCGTACACTGAAAAAAACACTATAGATAAGAGAAAGTTGATTTCTCTCACGTCTTCTAAAGTTCTCCGCATTTTCCACAACTTCCTCTCCATTTTGAGCATATACAATGACTGGTAAAAGGGCTAATAAATGTATCCACATGCCGACTGATTACTATGCTGAAGGCAAGGATGCGTGAAGTTTTCGTATGACATGATAGCATGATATGATAACAAGAGCGGTCAAGAAATGAAAGAAACAACAAAAACAACAGTGCTAAACGGAAAAACTTCACAAAAAGTGTTTGATAGGTGGAATTTTCCTAAAGTGCATTTCATCGAATGGCATGCAGACTGACCGGCTTTCCTTTCTCTTCCTCAAAAAAAGGATAGAGGACAGAAAATGAAACGGTCGAAGACGACATAAGCCTTGATAATAAGAAACGAATATCTGGCTGGGTGAGAAGTAGGAGGGCCGATGTTTCTCTTCCTCTCTATCAAAACCCTGTTTGTTGGTGGTGGTTTGAGGGAAGAAAGAGATGAGGAGAAGTGATGGGGGGGAGGGGATGAGATAACAGATGAAGCGGTTGCGTCACAGGAGGAGACCTTTTTCACGCAATGTTTTTCCAACTCGATTCGACAAGTCCGTCGGTCGGCATGCCCTTCGCCGCCTACAACAGGCCTCGGACGGAAAAGAAGAGAAAGACGTGAGGAAAAGAGGAAAAGCGGCTGATTAGAAAGAAAGGAAAAGAACCTGGTCCAGTGCGGCTAGATGACGGATGCTGTGAAAGACCAACATACCATCAGTCAGTCAGTAACTTAATTAATGCCTAAACAACCATCGATTTTCGGAGAGTAGAGGAGGATGAGGGGCTATGTATTGAGAGCGCAAAAGAGGAATAGGAGCGTATCGTCATTAAATACCACAATACCATACCAGACAACGTTTTCTGCTTCAAATGAAACTGCTTTCGATTTCTTCTTCTACTTCTCCCCTCTCCTTTTTCGAAACTAAACTTCACAACTACTCTGTTCGGAAGATAATCCCATTGTTGCAATGTGCCGGCCTCTCAAGCTTTGTTTCCATATCTGGCCGGTCTCCCTTTTTTCCCATCATTTTCATCTCGTTTCTTTTCACAGTACTAATTGAGTTTGCCACTCGCTAACCGGATATGAGTTGCCAGGTTGTTGGTCGAGATTGAGAATGATGCGTTTCTGTTTATTTTTTACAATACAACCAACTTAATTTGAATTTCCAATTTCCAACGTCATCATCATCTCCCACCATAAGCTAACAATGATTCATCACTACATGATATATACACAGACATGAGTAAAAAGAGAAAAATTCCTCAATCAAGGTTACGAAATCAGACATGTTCATCGCCATCGAATTGATAGTCGCAATGTACAAAAGCGCGCTCCACATAGGGCAGCTTCTCCAGCTTCACTTGAAGACTCTCGGCTACATCGTGCGCCATTTGCAGAGTGGTTGCCGGTTCCTCGAACACGACATGTACTTCCACGAGGAATCGCTCGCCAAAATGGTAAACATGAACAGTGTCCAATGCTTTGATGCGCTGGTCGTGGTTGATGGAGATCTGTAAACAAACAACAAGAATGATGTAACAGGAACAGAAAATAATGGCTGCTGTTAATAATATGCAGCCGCAAAAGAATATAACAAACAAGAATGTTTGTTTTTCTGTTTTTCCTTCATGTTCTTTTCTTCGCTTACATTGGTTACTCTGTTGATAAACGCCTGGTCTGCTCGTTTCCCAATCAGGTATGGAATGTGTTCCTTGATCGTCAAGAACCACGTGGTGATAATGAAACCGGAGACGAGGAACGCGCCGAGCGGATCGGCATACTTCCACCAGTTCTGTCCGACCCATGCACCGAGAAGAGCAACTACATTTGTCAAGCAATCGTTGCGCTGAAATCATCATTAAAAAATTCCGTTGCAGACAGGACAGAAGACAGCAAAATTATCAGATCATTCATTTTCGTTTTCGTTTCGTTTACCTGATCTATGGCAAGCACCATGCAGGCGGCTGACTTGCGGGCTCGGCATATCATGTATAAAATAAACTTGATTCCGGTTCCAGTGCAAAGTACGATTAGGGTGGTCAGATCAACTTTAGGATGCAGGTCATTTGTCGCAGTTTGAACTATTGCTTTCTCCAGAACTATGAAGTTAGCAAATAGCATGATCATACCAACAATCACAACAGTCAACGGCTCTAATCTGAATTTAAAAACCAATTAATTATTAACCAAAGTTTCAACAAAAAATGTTACTTCTTCATTCCAACTGGATAGTGTTCTTTGTTGATCCGTTCGATTCTATAACAGGCATACCAGACAACAATTCCAGATGTGATGTCCATGAAACTGTCCACAACGGAGGCCAAGATAGCCAGGGACCCGGACACGTAGGCCACAATACTTTTTGCCACAATTAGAGCAAGATTAAGGATAATCGTAAGGGTGGTGATTCGGGAGTCCCAAACTTGACTTTTTTTCTCATTTTCTAGAGCAGCAGATTCTTCTTCCTCGTTTAACACCTGCTGATCCTCTTTGTGAGCCTCCAATAATGCATTTTGTTCTTTGTAGAACTTGGACAGTCGCTTTTTCTTTTGCCAGTCTGAAATACTGACATCATATGTAAAAACATAGGTTATATCACAAAACTCACTTTTGATAGTTGAACTAACATTGGAAAGCATGTTTGCTTCAAACTTGAACTGACCACTGCTCCTTATCACCTTTTATACGCCTGGCCTGACTACCTGAAGTAATCTTATCAACTTGGAACAAAAAGTTCGGTCTTGTGGGGAACAACAAGTAGAACAAGAACTTCCGGAGGAAGAATTATATTATATGGTGTCACTTTTTTGAATTGTTAGACTAAATGGAGAACAACAGCTAAACTTGGACAAAAAGAGCAAAATACTTAAGAACTGATAACTGATAAAACTTGGGAAAGGAAACGTTGAAATTGAAAGGAAAAGTGTCGACCAACCGCGGTTCGGAATCGAATTGCATGAATCGCATCAATTCCCATTGGTTTTTATTGTTTTATACTTCTCTCCCAAAAAATTGAAGTGTTTCGCAATTCGGCTACGTCGCACAAATCTGTCCGTGATAACTGTCCTAGAGTCTTTGATGCAGCGGGTTGATGCTCCGAAAAAGGCATGAAACTGGAAACATGTCAATTGATAGTGATAAAAATTGCATTGAAAACGTGAGAAAAAAGTTGAAATCACGTGAAAGAAGTAGAAAGAAAAACGGCGAAGAAATTGACCTTCAGTCAGTGGAATGGGTGAACGAACACAACACGTGTTGTTGTTTTGATCTACCTGCCTGCCTGTTTAGTCTGTTTAGTCACCAGTTCCCGCTGTCCACCTGACCTCAAGTCTCCGTTTTTTTGCAATTTTTCTCTTGAAAATCATCTCATTAATCCACTATGTAAATTTAAACTATTCATGTTTATCACGATGTCTTCCTGTTATGTTCAATCTCGTCTAATCTCTAATTCAACTGACCACTCACTTACGCCGTTCAAAAACCCACAAAACAGTAACAAATTTAATCTGACTCTCTCGATTTCCGCGTGTGTCAACAGGCTGACAGTGCGGAGCGGCAAAAACCAATGTAGGGCCGGGTGCGGAATGGTGATTTAAGAAGCGGAAAAGAGTGCGTTCCGCGACGCGGAATCTTCTTCTCCTTCCTCTGTTGTTTGTGTTTGGGACAACACTACCCGACTCTTCCCTTTCCTTTCGCACTACTCACAGTTTCATATGGACCCTTCAGTGGAAGATGTTGAAGGTAACAATGAAACCGAGAACCTCAGTTCTAAATACCGATGTTGTTGTAAGAGCATTGAAATTAAGGTAGGTAATTTGAATTTTTAATTAGTATCTTTTTTCTTTGTTTTTTTTTGAATTCCACCAATTCCTCAAAATATGATCATATTCATATTCATATTCATATTCCAATGTGACATGTGGTCTAATGATTGCAATAGGCGACAACAATTTTATGACTCGTCGATATAATTCTAAGCCCTAAACCCTAAACCCATCTAATTATAGAAAGGAGCATACGCGGTAGCGGTCGTGTACACCTGCATTATTATATCTAATTTATGCATGAGAGCAATAAAGTCAGAGGAGGTTTGAACACAAATTTGAAACTGGCAAAAAAATAAAACACACCTGAACTTCAGGCGGAATGGAATTGGCAGTTGCTATTTCTAGTTAGTGATTCTATTGCAGTAATCAGTTTGTTTTATGGGATCACTAGGAATCATGCCGCTTTCCTACAGCCTTTTACGGTGTTAAGTGTGAGTTTTTAGCAACAAGAACAAAAAATTTGAAACAAATGGAGTGCAAATGTACCCATGTTTTGTTTTCGAATTTTTGAAAGACTTTTATTTTTGATCAAATGACTAGGAAGGTGACGCACCTGTAATCTATCATTGAAACCGGTTCTTGCTGACCGGAACTCAACTCATTCCATTCCCCATCCATTTTTCAATAGTCCCACGTCTCATTTTTTTAAAATATTTTTTTTCCACTTTGCAGATAGTAACCGTTTCCTTCTGCTTGCTTCTCTCAGTTTTCTACTTATCCGCAGTGATTGACCCAAGCTCTTACGCGGCTGAACAGATAGAGATCTCGTTAGCCGGAAAGGTTCAATATTTTGCTGATCTGTTGAACACGACCCCACAAACAGGTAGACACGACCGCCTTGGGGGAAAAATGATGAGTCAATGTTCACTTTAGTGATAATAACGACCGGTGCGATTGGCTCTCTCGTCTACGCGTGCACTGTTTTCGTTCACAGCTGGTTTATGTTTATAGTCGTTCGAACTGCACAGTACTTCCGTGCAGTGACAAGTTTATGATGGCAGATGACGTCATTGTGATATATTTTTTTAAGCATAAAGCATATATGTATATGAAAATCAAAAGTTGCTTTGCCTTGACTGATCAAACTAAATAAAGGAGTTTTTCCGCTAACTATGTTCACAGTGCAATGAGCCAAATAGAGTTAGCCCCATGTTTTCTGTTTTTGGCATTTGTTCATTCCAACTGCAACTCCAATTCCAACTCACACTTTCTTTCTTCCGCTTGTTTTTATTACCGATTCGCTCGCAACTTTTATGTTTTCCATGTACCCCCAAACGCCTGGTGTCAATATCTGTTTCTGTTGCTGGTTCTGGTTCTCACTTGCATTCCTATTCCTATTCCTTCCTTCCCCCCCCCCACAAAAATTCTCTCTTTGGAATCTTTCCATTTCACAATACCTATTCCATTTTCTCACCACGAGCCATTGACGCACGCCTTCTCAGTTTCACTAGCCAAACAACTAAACATTTTGATTTCATAACAATATTTGCAATTTGACGAGCCAACTTGACTCGCCGGCTGTTCTAATTTTACCCATGACGCGCGGTACGTGCTGGTAGTTCTGGCTCATGTTATCATTAGACGACAACGCTTATAACACTTTGGTCTGAAAGAACACGCTCTCTGACGCAAATTCAGACATCATTCAGTTTTCGGTGTAATTACAAGGATCAGGCCACGCCTACCAAGATATGTTTATAAATAGCTATGATGTGAGTTTTTGGTTATTTGGAGCCATGCGGAGACCAGAACCTAAGATCTGGCAATGGCAACAACCATCTGCCTCGTTTGGCATATGTTTTTCAATTATCCCTTTCCAATTTCCGGTTTATTTCTTAATCCAACATCTGAAAGCAACTCACCGCCTCTATTACCTGCCCTTACCTACTCCAATTACCAGTTCTAATTATTGGCTTATCCTCAACCCAACCCAAGTACACCATCCGAATAAATCGCCGCCCTCCGTTTGATCATTGGAATTATAACCACTAATTAGTTAGCTTCTGCTCACCTAGCGATCTCACCATCTCACTTACTCTCTCTCTCTCCCTCTCTTTCTGCTTTACCTGAACGTCTGGTCTCGTGCCCATAATCAGCCTAGTTCTCTCTCCGCGCACCTGCCTTTCGTTGTCATTTGGTCCAGTGTGTGTGTGTACCCTAACCGAAGAGGCTCGCCTTAGCCAACTGTCCGCCTCCATAATACCCCATGCAATCGTGACCCCGTACCGGCCTCCGGAGATGATGAGACCCGCAGAAAACGTTGAGATGCAGGAAATGGCCCAGCAGTCGCACAACTCTCCGCGCGGAGTCGCTGATATGGAGGCCCAGCAGCAAGGACACATGCAGTTCCAGGCTAATGGTGAGTTTATCATTTTTTTAGATTTTCTATGAGAAATGTTACTTCTTTTTAGCCGCGCCACGTCAACGTGGATGCACAGAAGTTCTGTTCACCATTGCTTCCTATGTTCTTGTGATCCTCACTTTCCCAATCTCCATCTTCATGTGCATCAAGGTAGATATTTTTTCAATCACGCGAAACTGCACAATTATACTCAGATTGTGCAAGAATACCAACGCGCAGTTGTCTTCCGTCTTGGTCGCCTTATCCCAGAAGTCAAAGGACCTGGTATCTTCTTCATCATTCCGTGCATCGACACTTTCCTCAACATCGATCTCCGCGTGGTCTCGTACGACGTGCCGTCTCAAGAGGTATGCTTGCGCAACATCGTCCGCACATATGTCACTGTCACCCCGTTTTGCAGATCCTCTCGAGAGATTCGGTAACCGTTTCTGTTGACGCAGTTGTCTACTTCAAAGTGTTTGACCCAATCACCTCTGTAAGAGCAGATGTGCAGCTGTCTAGAAATTCAAATTTGATTTAGGTCATCGGAGTCGAGAATGCCAGCGCCTCCACCAAGCTTCTGGCTCAGACCACTCTTCGTACCATCCTGGGAACGCACACCCTCTCCGAAATCCTTTCCGCTCGTGACAAAATCTCCGCCGACATGAAGATCTCGCTTGATGAAGCCACCGAGCCATGGGGAATTAAGGTTGAGCGTGTTGAGCTCCGTGATGTCCGTCTCCCAAAACAGATGCAACGTGCTATGGCTGCTGAGGCCGAAGCCACCCGTGATGCTGGAGCAAAGGTAGGCCAACTACCCAAAGAAAAGTTGTGAACCCATAAATTATAGATTATTGCCGCTGAAGGAGAACTGAGAGCATCCACTGCTCTTGCCGAGGCTGCCGGAATCATCTCCAACTCCCAAGGAGCCATGCAACTTCGCTACCTTCACACGCTCAATGCCATCAGGTTGGTCTACTGAGATTCCAGTCACTAACTGAACTCAATGTTCTTCTTTACTTTAGCTCCGAGAAAACCAGCACCATCATCTTCCCATTCCCGATGGAGATTCTCGGCGGAATATCAAACCCCAAGGTTGGTCAGGCCGCTTTGGAAAACTTTCCGGCTCAAGAAATCCTTCAAGCTGCCCTTCAATCCATTGCCGGACGCCAGGACACTGCCCCAACTACCGCCGCCTCTGGAGCCAGCAGAATGTGAGCCGAAGAAAGAGCGAAAGTTCAGCATCGTCAAGAAGCAATTCAATAAGGACCAGTTATCTACTCTCCAGTAATCGATCACGCACTTTACCATAATTATTTATTTTTCTCTGTTCCTGTCTTTTTACAATTTGTAATTTTTAATCTATCGAAACATTCCAATATGTTTCTTTCACTGGATGCCCCTAATGTTAGGACATGTCATAGCAAGTCTGAAAAGATGATTGCAACCTTCCTATTTTCTCCCCCCCCCCTCCCCTTTCCACTCATAATCACTGTACATTCACATGTCCTATATCATTATCTCCCTGAAACTACAATTTTGACACGATATGCCAAAACCCGCATAACATGTATTTATCTTCCATTGCATTCGATAAATAAACTATTTCGCAACAAATGTTTTTACTTTATTTCTTTAAAATTATCAATCAACTCACAAATTCTTCCTCAGTATGTCTCGTGCGCAGGTTCGCGACTCCGAATGGCCCAGAAAAAGGGAAAGATGGTGCGACAAGACTGCCAAACCCTGTCTAAACACAGCGCAATGCGGCAGAACGGAGTGTCGTTGCCTTGACGTGGCCATTCTTCGCATTTTTGCAGTTATCTTATTGTCTTTTTGCGTTTTCCTAATGAATGTTGGTTTTTCAGGTAGCCGAATGCCTAGGAAACGCTTCCAACAGCAAAAAAACGATCTCAATGAGCGTAGTTTTACGATATCTTCCCTAGAATTTTGTTTGTCGCAGTTGAAAAAAGCGGACCCGAATTTTGTGAAAAAAGCTATCTCGTCTGGGGATGGATTCACTGAGTCGAAAGGTATGTATTAAGAAGTTGTTTTGTTGTAAAAAAAACTTTGAAAACTCGTTTCCAGATGACGTCGGCACACGGCTTTCAGAAGCGCATCGCTATGCTGTTCAACAGTGTTTGGACAATTCCGAGCAACTTGCTCAGCTCCATCATCAACTTGTTCATTGTGATAATGTTTTTGAGGTGAGTCATAACATTTTTTTTTTTGGAAATCCAATCAACAAGCTTTCGAGAAAAAAAGTATGTTTGTTTTTCAGCGTCTCCAAGCAACGCTATGCAGCTTTCAAGACAACTTGGGCACCATTGGACAAGATATGAAGAATTTGCAGCTGCAGTCACGTGATATTCAACAGGTATGTTTATAAGCACCAAAATACATTCACTAAACAGCAGAGATTACAAAATGACAAATCTTCTGTTTTAGGAGCTCGAAAACCGCCAAAAAGTGAGAGTAGAGTTGAGTCAGTTCGTCGACGACATTGCGGTTTCGCAACCCATGATCAAAACGATAAATGATGGTGATGCGAATTCGAGAGGATTCTTGGAAGCGCTTCATGAGTTGCATCACAAGATCACTTTGATTGTGCAGAGGGGAAATGGAGATGCGGTCGCTGTGAATGATACAATGCCGATTTTAGAAGGATTGAAACTCAAGGTTCGTTTTTTTTGTTTTCTTTTTGTCCATCCGCCCCAACGCTTGTTCGGCATCGTATAGTCGCTTATGTCGAAATGAGCCCAATCTGCAAAACCCTTCTTACAAATTGAGTTAATAGAAAACGATAAGAAGAGCTAATTGACAGTAGTCATCCATTGCTCCTTTTTTGTTTTTTTTTCATTCTCACTAGCCTACTATTATTTTTTTTCTCTGTTTCAGGCTGTTGTGAAGGTTCGAGAATGGCTCCTGAACAAGATGTTCCAATTCCGAAAACCGCTCTCCAACTATCAAGTTTTCCAACATCAACTTCTCAAATGCCGTTTCTTCTACGAATTCCTTCTCCATCATGACATGATTTCTGCCAAAGAAGTGGGTTTTTAATTATTTTTTTCCGCCCACGACTTTTGGTCAACTATAATATAAACTTAAATCCAATTCAATTTCAGCTGCAAGACGAGTATATCGACACAATCAGCAAGATGTTCTTCACGTATTTCAAAGCGTATTCGGCCCGTCTTTTCAAGTTAGCAGTGAGTGATAGAAACTGGAACTCAGAACCCCTAGAACCAACAGCTGCCATGCCAGTCTAAGCTCTTCTGAGCCGTATAAATGGCTGTACGATTCTGGGTGAAAAATGGAGAAGGTCGTGAGAGAGCTTTTCCGCCTTTCCCATCCCATTCATCCCCTAAAAGGCGTCCGCGATTTATACATCCAATTTTCTTTTAGATGAAGGACGTTGCCACCAAGGACGACACGCTGGGAAATATCGATTCGGCCAAGTCGAGCGGTTTGAGCGGCTTATTTTCGTCAAAGCAGCCCATCGTACGCAATAAAGCCACCGTCTTCTCCATTGGAAATCGGCATCAAATTCTAAGCGAAGACTTCCTCGGCGCCCTCATTGTGCCTCATGCTGCGACGCAAACCAACCAAGCGGTAAGGGAATGCCTCCTTTTGCCATGATCTTTAATTTCTTTGCATATTCATTCTATACTTTCAGTATCAATTCGAGGCCCTCTTCCGTTCCATCCAACTTGCATTCGTCGACCATTTCAGCCATGAATACCTCTTTATCACCGATTTCTTCCTTGTCACAAACGAGGAGGCAATCGAGCTGCATAATAAAGCAATGGCTCGCGCAATGTCAGTTGTACTGAAAAGTTGCGAAGAGCAAATTGCATTGAGCTGGGATGCAATTAGTCTTCACTTGTGTCTTTGTCTTTGTGACAAGTTCATTGAAGTGCTAGCCGAGCGTGAAGTTCCCGAGGTGCCTGACTACTGGGACTCACTCACAAGTTTCCTATGGACCCGTCTCAACATGGTCATGTCATTGCACTATGACAGTGTGAGAATAGTGGATTTGAAGAAATTGCAAAGCAGTGGATCACTCGACGCCAGGCCTCACTTTGTAAGTTACTGACTGGTTATCCTGTTTTTTGAAAACTGGAAAACCGATCATTACTTACAGATCGTCCGAAGATACGCCGAATTGACAAGTGCACATCTTCTAATTGCAAAGATGAGTGGAAAGGAGATGGGCAGTAAAATGGAAGCGGTTCTGGAGAACAGCGAGGATTCCATCGAGCAGCTGCTAACACGGATGTCGGCGATGCAGCAGACTCAAAAGAACAAACACGTGTTCCTCATTAACAACTACGATCTGATTCTGTCGATCATTGACGACGAGGAGAGCAAGCACAGTAAGATATACGCAATTGTGCACGAGTTGGAGCAGAAGAGCATTGACGACTTTGTGGAGGAAGTTCTAGAGCCACACATCGGGTACATGATCAAGTTTGTCTTGGAGTGCGAGTCATTGCAGAATCAGGGACACACACAGCTTCTAGTCAGATATAATGGTACCGCTGCTCAAAATTAACATCAATATAGCTTGTATTTTAGAAAAAATCGGAACAGTGGTGGCGAACTTCAATGCGAAATGGCGGCCGGCCGTGGATAACATCAACACGGAAATCATCCAACTCTTCACCAACTTCAGCTTGGGAACCAACATTCTGCAGATGATTTTCACCAAATACGTCCAGTACATCAACCGGTTTACCAAGCTTCTGGCACATGATGTGTTTGTGAAAAATCCAGTGTGCTCCCAACTTGTCAATGTTCATCAAGTGATGCTAGAAATCAAACGGCTCAAACAAGCATACTAATTTATTTAGAACTTTTTGTTGTATTTTTCTGTAAATATTTTTCTCAAGAAGGCTAATTTTTTGTGACATTTGTGTCTTATTTTTATTTTCTAATTATAATTTATTGCCTTACCTCCTTTGGTTGTGAAAAAATTCCATTCATATGTATATTGATATAGTCGTTCATTTAAGAGCTTTATTTTGGAATTGAATTAAATGTCTTGTCATAAAATTTTCTATCACAAAAGTATCTTATCACGAGTAAAAATCAGATCAGAATTAAGCAAGTTTAGGCAAAGGCGATTCCCTCGTACTTGTATGGTCCGTGAAGTTGGAAGTCTTCGAGAATCACATTTCCTTTGACATCAAAAACGCTGGCGTAACTGGCAACTGGCTTTCCGTCCTGAAAAAATTCAATTGGAATTTCATTTTTCATATTGAAAATGGTACCTTCTCCTCTGACTTAATGGCAACAATGAGTTGATGATGAGTATTTGGCACGAATTGGAAAGCGGAGAATCCTCGAGACTTGTGCTCATCAGATCCAACTCTGACAACCTCGAAGTCAGTCAGTTGCTCATTTCCAATGATCATTACATTGGTTCCACGATGCTCATCCTCCGCTTCCGAGTACTTCTCAGTCGACATTCTTCTTGGGAGGAAGAACCATTTTCGATGGATCGGAGACCACTGAACCGCTTCGTGGATCATGTATCCTGGGTACTCAATTCCAGCGGCTCTGCGGACATTGACGAACACATCCTTCCAGTTAACATGGTGCACAGCTCCACTTGCAGAGACATGCTTAACCCACATTGGATGATCATTCACGTATTCTCCTTCAGTAGTCGTCCACTCTTTTCCAAGTCCTCCAACGATCATTTCAGTGTCCTTCACAGTCATCCACTCTCCCTTGAGTCCCTTCACCACATTTCCGGGTCCGTCGTTCAGAAGAACCCATGGGATAGCCTGAAAAACAATAATTTTGTTCAGCAGTCATTATTTCCGTCATTACACACTTTCTTGTCGCTGATTTGATAAATGAGACCAGTTCTGTCATCAATCGAGTACAGTTTACCATTGAAGACTGCCAGATCAGACAATTCCATGGCACGGCCGCCGGCGGCAATGTTACTGAAACGATACGGTTTTGCTGTGTATTTTATAGTGAAGAATGAGAGAAAACAGTGACGAAAAGGACTTACGTATCAACATAGTACTCAGAGTCCTGATCAAAGTGAATGTCGGCGTGCTTGCGGTCCGCGGACACCTAGAAATTGTATTTTTTTTTAAATATTTTTGATCAGAACTTTGAATTCAAAAACCAACCTTCAAGAATCCCCTCGAGACCAAACTCTTCCACTTCTTTCCGTCCTTACTATCATGATCCAAGTCCGTGATCAATACAATAGAGTACTCCTTGGCTCCATCATCAAATTTCTTCACCGAATACAAACTAGCATGACTGACATGCTAAAAACATTGATTTTATTGTGAAAATTAATATAAAATAGTGTTACCTCTGGTTCTTCAGCTGTTTTCTCGAATTGAGTACCCGAATAGAAGGCGATGGCGGTGACAAACCCGAGGAGGACAAAATTTACAAAGTTTGAGTTGCTTTCGGCCATACTGCAAAAGAAAATAACTAAATACCCAGGAAAAAAGAGTAAATTGAAGGTTAATTAGTGAAAAAAACGAGTGGAAAAATATTAATTCGATTTTCCGAGAGGACTACACCGCCGAGTGGACTAGTTATTCGCGGAGGTATGCTAGGCCAGGTGACGTTTCTTTTCGGTTTACGTGGCCCTTGGGAGATACTGAAAACTGAAAACTGAACGAAATAGCCATGCTGTTCGTGAAAAAATAGGGAATGATGAAACAAATGATGCAAATATAATATTTAAGACAACAACTTTTGAGCCGTCTTATTGGTGTTTCAACAGTTGAAACTGATGGAACAAAAAGACGTGTCGAGTAGCGTTTATATTTTATCATCATCTTATCGGCCATACTATCAACCACAAATCGGTTGTTGTAAGAAATCACAAAAATGTTTGTTGATAGTGGAGGAGGTATGTCAAATGCTCGGGGGTTGTTGGTCAGATTGCGGCAGATGGGTATCTATCGACTTATTACCATTTCATCGATTGATGTGAGAAAAATCCAAGGAAAATGTAAAAGAGGGAGTAAAAACAGTGCGTGAACAGTTAAATAAAAGGCAAAATGCGACCAAAGTGCGGCAGAACATCAGGCGACAAATGTGCTTTGTGGCTGGCTGTAGTTTGTGTTCAGTGTAGGTTCAGTAAATTTATCGCACACAAAACAAGTTTTCTCTGACCGCTTTATTTCGATTTACTCACTTCGGAAAGAAAAAATAATCAAAATAGATGATGCAATTGGATGGTAGGGTAGGCAAGGGGAAACATATACTTAGATTAATGAAAGTTCAAGTTATGAAAGAAAGTTGAAGTTATGAAAGTTGTGATGAAATACTTATGGTATGGAAGAAAATAATAGTGAAAAAAATATACATAGTGTGAAGGACAAATATGTTTAAAGCTAGGCAAGGGTCTTGAATACTATTATTGTTGTTTTTTTACAATCTATATGTATTGCTTAAAATTTTTCTTTTTTTTCCAACTCAAAATCTCGGCGATACGTAGCCACTTGTCCTTGGGAACAGGTAATAGCTTCTCGAGTCAGTGTACCCGATGCCTTCTCTTCCCATCATATACCGAGAAGCACGTGGATTGAACTGCTTCTCGCCGCGATGACTGTACATATGATAAGCAAGACCCCGACTGTCCGAGTAACTTTTCGAGCAGTACTCGCAAATGTAGGGCTTGGAACGCACGTCGCTGTACACTCGGAGAGGATGTTTCGGCTCGTATCCTTCTGTAGCGTAGGCAGGTTGCGGAAGGTCTTGAACGGTGACCGGGATGATCTTCTTCTTACTGACTTGCACAACGGTGGTCTGAAAATTATATGAAACTTGAGTTAATCAGACAAATTCCCATGAGAATAAAGATGTACAATGAGCAGCAATAGTAATTGGTCCAAAAACTATACTGTTTTGTTCTCTTCTCTTTTGTCTTGTTTTTTTTTCATTCCGATTACACATTGATCAAACAATACAGTTCCTACTCAAGGTGTCATTGTATTATCTGTTTTTTTACGGGTGTTGGCTTTGTTCCAATTCAATCAAAATTGCGACATTTCGAAACCGGTAAAAACGTAAACTTAGAGTGACAATAATAGTTGTTTAGTTTTCCATTTTTCCATATGCAAAAAAATTATTTGGATGCAAAATGTCGGGTTTCAAAAGTCCTACAATCTTAGTTTTTATACTACCGCTTTACTCACTTCCGGAGCCCCTATCAGATCGATCGGATCATCAGTATGCTTATGATACAACATTTCCGTATACGAGAAGAACGTCCTTCCACAATCACACTTGAATCCGTCGACTTCTGAATGCTGGGCGGCGTGATATTCCAGTTGGCAGGCGAAATCAAACGCCTCTCCACATTTACCACAGACATATGGCTGCAAAACAACATCTCCATAGTTTCTGAAAATTGGATCACCTGGGAGACATCATGTATTCTCTCATGGGCACGCAAGGTGTTCATGAAATTAAATGTCAAGCCACAGAATCGACACTTGTAGAAGACGAAACCATTGTCGTCTTTCTGAACGCTGGTGCCTCCTTCACGCACTTCCTGCAAGAATTACTACTGATTTATGTAGAGCTGCTCTTTTCACGCCTTCTTCTTCTTCTTCCTCTTATTTTCCTCCTTACATTCCCTATTTCCCTTCTAATTCTCTAATTTTCTTCTCAATTTCTTCCCTCATTTTCTCCTTCTTTGCTATTTTCTTTTCCGTTTTTTCCAGACCTTCCAAATCCAAAAATGTTCCCATCCTTCTTCCACATATTCAGTACAAAAAGCAACGCCACCATAACCAACAACAACAACAACAGTGAAACTTTTATTCACAAACAAGAGTAAGTCAACAATACCAATACCCATGTGAATGATTAGTTTGGAAGATGGTCAAATTTTGGGGAAGAAGAGAAGAAGTGGGAGGGGGGAAGAAGGAAAGAAAGAAAAGAAGCGGCAGGGACTGAAATCTAGTTAGTGTAAGATAATAAAGTCACAGAAATAAATTTAACATCCGGCTGAGCTTTCTTTGCCAACAAATGAACACGACATTGTTACTTCGACAACGGGCTAAATTCAAACTTCTCGGGACATGGTTGACAGAAAAGTTATCAAGTTCTAAGCTTCGTATTCATTTCGTGACTGTTTATCATTACAAAAATCAAAGTCGCCTTTTTTTCCCACGACTATGTAAAAGTAAAGATTCTCAAAAAGTGCACTCATCCCCCTGCTCTTTGCTTTTTTCGTTTTCAAAAGACAAATAACCCACTAACCTGTGGATCACTGCCGTCCAACGCGCCAGCGTGGGATTTTATAACTGACGGGGAACTCGAACTTCCAATCTGTAAAAAAAATACCGGTTTCTCAAGCCAAGCTGTGTGTACTGTATTTCGCCTACATATGCTTCCACAGTTGGCGCGACAACTCTCATTATCTCAGTGGGTTTGTCCCCTTCTCCTTCTGGATGTTCACTGCTGATTCCGAAACTTTGGAGGCCATGGACCATCTGAAAATCATTTCGCAATAGTTGGAAGTCACCACAGCACGGGCACCCACGCATTTCCCCGCTGTTTTCTCTACACTCTCTAGCTCACCTCATTGTTCTTGACGGACATCTTTGCCAAGTCGCAGGCATTCATCAGTTCCTCAAAGTCATCTCGCTCTTTTCTAGCCTAAAATAACGTTTCCTTGCTGGAATTTGGTTAGGAACAGTACCTCTTTGAAGATGTCGTCGCCCATTGTAGCAGGATAGGAGATCAGCGGTTTGTAGAATGGGGGTGAAAGTTGTCAGGGGTAGAATGCCTCGGTGTGGCTCGCTGGTGCTCAACACACAGTGTAATGCTCGTGCTTCGTTGAGAAGAAGGAAAAATGCGAGAAGTCGGCTCCCGGATCCTCTCAAAGCTCAGTGCTATCTGAGAATCACTCCCGCCACTCTCCCGTGGGATGTTTTGCGGGACACTTCACTGTCTGTGCTCTCCACCCCGATCTCGTCGCCGTTGTTGGGCGATGAAAGCTGTGGACCGACAGAAAAGTCGACCGAGTAAAAAAGCGTCTAGATTTCTTTCGTGCTCTACATAACTTCGAAACGAAACGCATCATGTTTCTCCAATGAATTGCACAGATGCTCTCGAGGCCGCTGACATACACATATACACATACACACACATCTGTCCTGAGTACGCACGTTCATATGGGATTGATAAGATTGATGAGGGGGATAAAAAGGACCAGGAACAATAACTTAAAAATTAAAAAGATCATGTACACCAAACGAAATCTATTGGTATCTTGCATATGTCACTGACACATTCCTTGTTACCTATCCGAATGATAAATGGCAGCACTGTAGATGATCTAAAAAGATAACCACCAGTCCTTGCCGCAAGCGATCCCATACCCAAATTCTTTCTAAATTTTCATTTCCCTTGTCTATTTTTGTCAGTCAGTTCTTTTTCTATCTGAAACGTGCGTATCAAAAAAGAAATTGAAGCTCTTATCGCATTATCAAATTTGCTGAAATCAACGGTATAGTGAATACAACAGTTCCAGAGTCCAAAGTGCCATATTTTGCCTAGTAGTGCTGTGCTTTCTCTTTCTTCTTCTTCATCTATTTCTCGCTTACAAACACACATATAAACAAAAGTTCGCTCGACCATATGCGCCAGTCGACTTTTGGACGAGCAAAGGAGAATGTGATAAACAATTCTCGCAGTGTGTTCTCATATAATGATTCTTTGAGTTGGCTTTGTTTCATTACGTGCTGATTGGATTGGAGAGGAGAGAAGATAAGAGAACACTTTTTTCCATGATGGATAGGTCATTGAAACCTCTCTCCAAGAGTACAACCACTTGCGTCACAGCCATCGAACCATCATAATGACCTTTGTACCAGAGGGAATTGCTTGAAAGTTGAGCTTTTAGACTTCAAGGTGTGACAGCTTATTACTAAGAAGGAAAAGAAACCAAGTTGGGTACAATACAATGAAATGAGAACCGATCCATCAAGTGGTTCCTAATGAATGACTCAACCATCTCGCCAACTGTGCGGCAGATATCCTTCTTCCTCCCGGCTGTTTTTTGATGGGGTCGAATGGAAAGAGCGGCCTTTTTTTTTGTTCTCCCAACATTCTTGTTGCAGTTTTCAAAACGTTTTCTCTACTTGTTTTCCAGTTATTTCAGATTTGATTTCATAACATAACACTAGTGATATCATATCTTAGGAGAGATGATGATTGATACGTTTACACAGTGGCTGCGTTTGTCTAGTGCCCAATAACCACCCTAGATGATCGATACAGTCAGTGCAATGCATACACAGACATAGGAATACAAAAGAGGCCATAGTGGGTTGGTTGAGTCATCGGCCTTCACTTTTTTAGAATTATTGATGGTAGTTGTGCATATATTTCTTCCCTTCAACATATTCCATGGTCCTTCTCCCTGGTTTCTCCCAATTTCATTCTATCCATCTTTTTTTGAGTGGAGTGCGCGTCGATTGAAGGCCAACAAACAAACACAAGCAGTAGTATAACCTGGCTCTCTGGCCAACATGCCGCATGTTGTGTTCCCTTACGTTCGCCCTTCGGCAACCCCGCCAGCTGTTGGTTTTTTGCACAGAGTCGAAAAGAGTACCCCAAAATTTCGCTCAATTTTTTCCATTTCCGCCACTAAATTCCAATGAAAAGTTGTGGGGAAACAAGAGGAATTAAGCAGAAATTCTTATGGTCCCTTCCCTTCCCTTCCGTCCATCCCGTTTTGTTTGGCCTCTGGCTCTCCATTTTTGCCGGTTTCTCTCTTCCTCTTCGCCACAACGTGTTGCGAAATGTGCGTTGGTTGGGGGAGGCAAGAGCGAACGAAAAATGGAGAGCTTTTTGTTTTTGTTTTTCTATTTTTCTATTTTTCAATTTTTATTGAAAAATAAAATTTTGAAATTTCGAAAAAAAAATTTCAACAAAAAATTTGAATTTTTTTTTGAATTTTTGAAAAAAAAAAATTTTGAATTCATATATTATTCATATGTTCATATTTTTATTTTCATTTTTTTCCACTTGTGAGTTTGGCCAATTTCACTTCAGGTTTTCTCTCCCAAAACGTTTCTGAATTCGAATTAGAATTGAACATTTCCTTCCAAACTTCTAGAATTCTCTCTTTGTCCTAAACGAGGCAAATTGCTCTCGGGAACTCTCACATAAAGAAGTCAAGTCGCTGTTTGCTTCGTCGCATTGCATTCCCCTGGCACACAGGAAACGTCTACGGCTGTTCTTCAGTTGCAATTTCTTCGGCGCTCTTCGTCTTCTTTTTTTTCTTTTTCGCGCGTCGCCTCAAACCGAGAACCGAGAACCGAGAAACCGAGCGCTGTGCCCGCCACATTTCTTCTTCTTCTTTTTCTTATTCATCTATTTTATTGCTTTTTCCACTTCTTCTCACCCTAAGTGCCACGTGGCATTCTTTCAGTCTGTCACGTTCTTCCTCCCACTTTGAGCATTTGTAGTAGTAGTCGAGATTATTTGTTCGCGGAGAAAAAAGAGAAAGCGCTGATAAAAAACAAAGTTTTTTATCAATATCAACACTCTCCGGCGAAATGGTGCGATTTCTTTGAATCGCATCACACGATAAAACTTTCACCCCCAGGACAGACTGCAGGCGTGGGCATCGTCTTTTTGATAAGTAGAACATGCGTACTTCGTCGTCTCGGTTTTCATATGTTGCTTCTTCTTTTTCTCTCTCTTTCCTTTTTTTCAGAGTAGACTTAGACTTGGAGAGACATCTTCTAGTCTACAAGCTACAGCTACAGCTAAAGCTCCAGATCCCCTAGTACACCTTACTTTTCAGATTCTTATATTAAATTCCTCTCGTTGCCTGACTTAGACCAAAATAAAAGTCTTCATTTTCTCCAGAATGCCCCGCAAACGCACCATGGAATCCTCGCCTCAGTCCGAGGACGTTGAGGTCAAAAAGATGGCAACTGAGGTGCAATATGTCACCAGAGCCTTGGCATCAGATGAACCAGCTCCGTTTACCGGCGATGAAACTGCCAATATGATTCGAGATTCTGTGGATTACACGAAGAAGATCACACAGGAAATGGCAGCGGCTAATGAGGGTGAGCAACCTGTAATTTTTCAAAAATAGAATCGAACTGTTAATTTTGCAGCCGGAAGACCTGTCAGAATCTATGCCGATGGAATTTACGACCTCTTCCATCACGGACATGCCAACCAACTTCGTCAAGTGAAAAAAATGTTCCCGAACGTCTACCTAATTGTTGGAGGTTGCTTTGCTTTGTTCGTGTAGTTTGGTGGTCATTCCTCATTTTTCAGTTTGCGGAGATAGAGACACTCACAAGTACAAAGGACGTACGGTGACATCTGAAGAGGAACGCTATGATGCTGTTCGACATTGCCGATATGTTGACGAGGTGTACAGAGAAGCTCCATGGTACTGCTCTGTGGATTTCTTGAAGGACCTCAAAGTCGACTTCATCGCTCACGATGCCATTCCATATTCTACAGATGGCGAAGAGGACTTGTACGAGAAGTTCCGTCAAGAAGGTATGTTCGTTGAGACGCAAAGAACGGAAGGTGTCTCGACAAGTGATGTGGTGTGCAGAATCATCAAGGACTATGACAAGTACGTTCGCAGAAATCTGCAGAGAGGATACTCGGCTAAGGACCTCAATGTTGGATTTTTTGCGGTAAGTTTCATTAATCATTGATCAACGCAACTGGAGTAAAAGAAAAATTTTATAATTTTAGGCCAGCAAGTATCAAATTCAAAACAAAGTGGATTCCTTGAAATCAAAAGGAATTGAACTTTTGTCAACTTGGAAGAACAAGTCGGATGATATTATTAAGGATTTCATTGACACTTTCCATAAGGATGGAGGACTAAATGTAAGTTTCAATCAAACTACCAAAAGCTTTATGTAAGGAAAATTTGAATTCGCAGGCTTTCGGAGGTCGTCTGAAGGAGATCATGTCAATGTCTCGTTCCCCATCTCCAGCTCCAGGGGAAGACTCTCCAAATGGTGTTGAAAAGCAATCGGAAACTCAAGATGAAGAAGAAGAAGAAGAAGTAGAAGAGGAGGAGAAAGCCGAGGAAGAGGAGCAGGTCCAGAAACGTCGACGATCCACCAGAAAACCAAGAACACCACTGGAATATTAAAGAAAGAACTTGTTCCTATCTTTTTCTTTTCTTTTCTCATTTTCCAATTTTTTCCTCTTTTTTTTAATTTTAACTCACTAAAAACGTATTGAACGAACAACTTTTGAAATCACTTTTTTTCCCTCTTTTTTCCATTTTTTACAGTATTCTTGGTGTCCATTGTACATAACATTTCTTACCGGGAATCATGACCAAATTTTCTATTCTCTTTTTTTTTGTTAATTATGTTTCACTATTCTCGCTTTTTTCACTGTGCTTTTTCTATCTGTAATTCTGTTTTTCTAAGCTAATAAGTGGTGCCAATAGCATTCGGTCCCTTCCAGTTTTTTCTAATAAAATTCTGCCAAAACAAGCCGAAGCGCTCTGTCATTGTTCGTCGTAGGAACAGGAACGGAAAATGTATCCGTATTTGAACTTTGCATAATGTTTGCGTTCAACCGGTAGTAGTAGTGGGCCGAAAGGTGTGTAATATTGGCCCAATGGCCGTCTTCACGGTGGTCGGGAAGTAGCATGCGCTTGCTTTTTAACTGGTTTTCACACACACACACACACATATAGTGGCCTTTTTTGTCATTGTTTCGGAAGGAAGTATGAACAAATAGGAAAGACAATTTGAAGATGAAAAGATGTTCAGTTCAAAATAAAATTACAAAAAATCCTATCCCTCCTAACGGATCCCGATCCCACAGAATTCCAAGAAAAACTTTCTTTGCAACACAAAAAAAACTGCATTTGGAAAGAAAGTGAAGAACTTTGCACTTTGAGTTGTTAAACAGTTTTATTATCCGCACAAAAGTCCTTTTTAAGAAGACATGGAAATGGGAATAGGACATTAATGTCGCTTGCAATTTAATAGTAGAAGGTAGTCCACACAGTCCAGCAGACCAGATCAGATCAGGCGCCAACGCCAACTCAAGTGTTTTGCACTTTTGACATGAATAATGGCTTAGAGAACTTTGACTTGCTATTTTCAAAGTATCCTTTCAAAATATCCTTTTGTCCTTCCGTTGCGTTGTCCGTATATTCTAGTACCGTTCCAACATTCCAAGATTCCAAGAAAATCGCGTGGGTGGGTGGATAAGTGTTATGTAGATATAAATTAATCTGAAGGATGTAATGTTTTTCGGAAGGTATCGTAGGGTCGGTCGACTTTGCGGAAGAGATATTTAAAATTCCACTCGGTCTATACCATCCGCCACCCACGTTCTTAACGAGTAGCACAGCACAATAATGCCCGCTACAAATCACGTCAGACATTGTCCTTAGATCACAACAAAACACAACACCCACAAGCCCCCATCACATCCTCAATCTTCCCCTCGATGTACGCCAACGCACCACTAATGGAATGCGCGAGCTGATTTGAATACGTATCGCGTGGTGTCCCGCTAGCCCATTCTTCCGTCGTCAAGTTTGATGAGATGATGTCCGAAAATGACACAAGGGAAAGATTGCGGAGGAAGAAAGAAAGTTAAGTTCAACATCTTCTCCCTCTCCCGCCACGTGGTTTTACAGGTCCCGGGACCGAAAAACTTTAGACGACTCTGTCTACATAGTTTGGTATGACTTGGACTTGGAACCTTATGACAAAAACACAGAACAATACACACAAATCATTTGGTATTTCGTTTCGTACATGTACATATGTCTCCATGCAAAATCCACAGTCTCCTTGACCATCCATGCTATAATCCCCATTGGCATACATTCATTCCATGTACAACCATGAATTATGCCCAAATAATTGTTACTGTTAAGACGATGACGATCCAATGTGTGTTTCTGCGCCAGAGGGGTTAGTGGTTCAAATGGTATAAGCGGATTCGATTTGGTTTTGATTCTTTTTTCTCTTTGCCTGTTGTTTTCTTCATCTTTTTCTCAAGTTTTTTGTCTGCCATTTTCAATTTCAATTTTTGATGTCTTCGCTTCGCAAGAGAACAACAACGGAAAAAACACTTGGCCGGACCGGTATCAGTGTCTATCTAGCACGTGTATACTTCCCCCGCTTCTGATTCCCTTCGGAATCTACTTCCGATTGCACTTTTCCAGAAAAACGAAAGCGGGTCTCATGACGAATTGTGTGTTCGGAAAAACCGGGCACGCCAAAACAAGACGCTAGTGTTTGCACAAAGTTTTCTGTGGTGGCGGTCCTCAGAAATAGCTCATGAGGAACATGTGAGACGATCTCGCTTTTCACGGTTACGTAGGCGTTCAGAGGGCATACCAGAAATAGCAATGAACGGAATCGGATGCGTTTCGAAATAAATCCACCGTCCGTTGTTGGTTGGCTAGATTCATCTTCAGTTAGTTTCCTCTTCCCCAGACAAGTTTCCGTCCGCTGGGGTGTCGTTTGTGTCAGTGACCACTGCATTTAGTAATTGGGTGACAGAAGGTGATGCTCGACGACAAGGTGATCAATCAAACGGTTTTGAACTTAGATTAGTGATAATGATAAGAAGTGGTTAAGTGATCTGCCGCCTGGGCGGATGTCAATCTTGTTTTCCTTTTTCTCTACAGGCACCACCGCATCGCAAGCAATGCCTAATAATATCAAAGTGAAAGAGTGAAGTACACACTCCAAAAATACGGTTTTTTTCTTCAAAACCACACGAAATGTTTCGAAATGAAACGAAAAGAAATGAATAGAGTTCTTCCAAATTGAACTCACTTGTTCCAAACTGCACCTAATTAGAAGAAATCCAATTGAATAATCAAGTCTGTTGAGACTTGGACAACATGATTGCCTTCATTAATCCTGTCACTTTTTTCAACTTTGTTCCTGGTCAAGTTGAAGTTTTCAACTTTGATGTTGTCTTTTTGATTTTAGTTTTAGTCCCCCTTCAGGACATCAGAACATAATGGCAAATGACCGGTAGCTATCACATCTCACAAGGAAAGTGATCAACGATCGAGAAAACATGGCACTGAGTAATGATTATGGTATCAATCATCGGTTATCAATTCAATTGCGAAGCATTTCTAAAGGCGTGTTGCGTGTCAATGACCCCAGGGGAAGAGAGGAATGTCCTCGGCCGCTGTCTGAAATGTCAGAAATCCGTCAACTGGAAAAGTGAGGTAGATGCTATTAGTGTCAACTTTACTTGACCGTTCCGACATTGAACAATTATGAAATGAAATGCAAACTACAAATAGTAGTGGTGGTGAAGGGGGGGGGCAGATTGAGGAGGTGAAAGAGTAAAGGGATGTGGGTATTAGCACTGGACGATATAATGATGATTGTTGTTCATATTCCACGCGAATCATGTTAGGTCCAGAATTTTTGCAAGATTCCTTGCCGTCAGCACTACCAGGATACTCTCAATTTGTAGCATTTGACTTTTGCAGCCTGCCCCTTCCCCTCCCCACAATTTTTGTGTCAATTGTTTATTAACTTCCTTCAAAAACCGCTCCTGCAAAAATAAGTGAAGCACAGTACCGGTGTTGTGTTCAGTCAGTGTTTAGTGTTCAGTCTTGCAGAACAAAAAGCGAAATTTAAGCTTATTTAGTGAGACGCAACTAACCATTCGTCGGTCCAACAAACTTGGCCCCTGACCTGGCCTACCCTGACATTTTTGCATTTGTTGATCTTTGTTGAGTTCGGGTCTTTCTTCCACTTCCTTACTGCCATGCCTCCTCACCTCACTTTTTCAGTTTGGCAATTGGAACAAGTGCTGTGTTCTCTGTTCTTGATCAAACCGAAAACGGAAGTGAGAGATTGGTTCGAGGGTTAGTTCAGTTCCTCCAGCACCAAACTCCAAATTGACATGTATTTCTTGGTGTGGTTTCAGTGACAATTCATTTAATTAATTAGAACCGCCACCTCCCACACTATCCGGTAACACCTTTACCGTACTCTTGACTTGGAACATACATCTGTGTTCCCGTTTGCGGAAAAAAAAGTCAATTAGGCCAAGAGCCACCGCCCCACCGCCCAGTGCAGACGGTATCCATCTCAATTTCCCGATGACGTGTATCTCGTTTTCTTGCTTCACGCTTTCATTTCATTTCGCTTCCGTTCCTTTCCTCCCTTCACAATGTCCTCTTCGGTAATCACGAGTCGTTTGAGGGAGGGAGGGATGGAGGAGGGACGGAAGAGGTGGAGTCTAGGGGCGTAGGCGCCGCAGGAGCTATATTCAAGACGGTTCGGGAGGGCGGATCGGTCATTTTCAGTGCCCCCCGGAATTCATCGTTCATCAAGAGACGTCGTCGTCGACCGAGACGTTGTCACTGTCACCCCCACACACATACACACACACAATCTCTTCATTCAACTTCTTCTGGCTTTCTTCCTTCCGATAGGTCTGTTTCTTCTTTTCCATTCGCCTCTAGATGCGTGCGTGGTGAGTGTGAGTGTCTTCCATCTGTATGTATCGTAGAAGAAAGAACGACTAACGACCGCAGTGAGTGTGTGAAGAGTGAGTGTGAGTGAGTGGCGTGAGCGTCGTCGTCTACAGTAGACACGCCCACAGAGACGAAGCAAACCCGAAGAAAACGTTTTGGGGCTACGAGAAGGTGTCTCGCCTGAGACCCTGCCCCCACCTCCCACTTTTCCATCTCTCCCTCGGATATTTTACTATTTACCTCAACCAACCACCCGATTCATTCATTCCCTCCTCCACCCCCTCATCTCCACCCCATCACCTTTTAAGACCATCCCACCTCATCCCATCTCTCATTTCAGTATCGTTGCACGGAGGACCGAGCTGCCCACCAGCGGCTAGTCAATAGTTTGAATCAGCATATTCTCATTCTTGGCCCATCTGCCAGCTCCAGACAACACCATGCTCCTCCCGCTGCTTGTCAGCGTTCTGCTTTTTCGAGTAAGTCGTTTTTGTTTCGATTTGATACAGTGACCTGATTGTTTGCATTTGTCATTTTCTGTCTTCTAGTTCTGAAGTAATCCAATCAGTATCTAATGCTTTCTTGATGTTCACTTCTGCTGTATTTTTTGAAGTTTGGAACTCAAAAACTAGGACCTCAAATTTTGAAATTGAAAACGAAAACTCGCAGGTCAAAACTGACCAAGAGTTCAAGAAGTTTCTCTCCAATTCCAAGTACTTTGCTCCTTCCATTTTCTCTACCTCCTTCACCTCGTTTCTCAACTTGTCATCATTTTCCCATCACGTTTCCGGTTATGAGTTTCGCTTTCATTTGCAACCCTTTGCTGTCTACCGTAATCCAATAGAGTCCTTCTCGCTTCGTGCCACGAACAAATTTCCGTTAGTTACCCACTTGTTGACCTCTAGACTCGCCCATTCGAACCCACTTGAATCAGTTCCAATGGCGTCTCACGCTTCATCATAATTGCCATTCTCGCCTCCCCCCCTTCACCCCTTCTCAACTTTTTCTTCCGTTTCGTGGAGGTAGTCTGGTCTGACCTCTGTTTTCTCGCTTCTCTGCAGGCCACTTCTCACTTACTTACCTTTCGACAGGCCACCCCCGCTTTTCCGCATGCCCTGGCCGCTCGCCATTCAACTGGCCGGCAGGAAGAATGGAAAAGAAGAGGCCAGCAGCGCCGCCGGCCGTCGGACGAGAGAGAAGGGGGTGAAAACCGAAGCGCGTAACTGTTTAGCCTTGACGATTCCAGTCAAGGGCACTTTGTTCATTCTCATCCCATTTTTCTCGCGCATCTCTCCAATTTGCGCACTTTTGCAACTCTTCGTCTGCTATCGAACCCCACGGAAAAGGCTATGGGGCGCTCTCGAGAGTGTGTCTTGTCTCATTTCTCTCCTTTCTTCTTCTTCTTTCTCATCTTCTTCTTCTTCTTCTCGGTCTGATCATCAGTTCGGTTTTGTTGATTGTCTCGGTGTCGGCGGTCGCGCCACAGAAAAAGGCGCCAAACTGACGGACACGAAGCCAAGAGTGGCCCCTTGCGCGGGCTACTTTCTGGGCGAATATGACCAGTTTCGTTGCGTTTCGCAACCAAAACACTTCTTTTTTCTCGCACCGCGATCAAGCATTTGATGAACCGGCGGAAGAAGAGAAACGAAGAGATGCAAACGCTTGGAGGCGGGAACAAGGGAAATTACAGGGACATAACTACTGTCCTTCGCTACAAATAAGACACAGAGCTTGTTGTTGCGTAAAAGCCATCAAGATACAACGGCAGAGATAAGGAAATGGAAGAAGAAGAAGCGACAGAACGCCAGCCAAGAATACGCGGCATATAACGTAACATATAGCTAAGAGACGGCCGAAATTGGGCGAAAAACTCACCAGAAAACTTCCTAGATTTTAAAATAGGATAACAAACGTCTTCCTTTTTTCCTCAATTGTTTTAACCTTCTCTTCTCATGTCGATCATTTTCACACCATCAAGATAGATCTTCAAAAATCGCTTCCAAGGGGGGCTTCAACTTCTCATTATTTCAGAGAAAGGGTGAGAATAGAGTCAGTAAAAGTTAAGTGTCCTCTCAGTCATCCGTCAGTCAGAAGGTGCCGCATTGTCTCTTCTTCTTGAATTCTTCCGTGAGTGAGTGAGTGGCATTCTCATTCTCGACACCACCATCATCATCATCTTCATTGCATACCAAACCAACCTGGATTGTCAATTGTAACAATTTTATTGGAACCTTCCCTTCGCCCTCCCGTTGGAGACAGTCTCTACCGCTTACATCTTCCAAGGTATTGGTGTTGATACGAGAAGGTTGACGTTAGCGATACGGTATCACATTATGCGTACACAGGCGCGTTTCTTCTCACCAGAATGTTTCTAACTGATATCCTCTCCCCTTCCTTCCCCCTTTGCATCCCCCTGCTTCCGCTTCCTGCGGGAGAAGAAGTCAAGTCTCTTCTTCAGATTTCCCCCCTCCCCAATTGGATATAAGTCTTTGCGGACTGTCAAATCAGGCGGGAAGGCGCAGAAAGAACGTGCGGGATGAAGTGGGGAGAAAAGGCGTGTTGATAAGGCGGTATTGACAAGGTTCACTCGAAGAATCCACCCTTTCCTTCCGTGTCGTGTCCACTCCAGAACTTCTTCTCCATTTTCTGCTGCAGACGCTGTGAATTTGACACACACACACATACATACAAAAGTCTACGGCAATGACAAAATGTCTTGTTGAAAGAAACAGAACGTCGATTCGATTCGGATGATGACGACGACCCGGGACGAGGACGAGATACGTGTTTTCTGTAGCCAACGGTCAATCCAATACACGCTTAGTTAAGCTTAAGCTGCAAACTGGAATGGATCTTCTTCATTTCCAATTTACAGCCAAGGAAGCCCAATTTTCCTCTTTTTTCGGAATGACCTTCTGTTTTGTTTCCCGACGAGAAAAAACAGATGGTAGACTGCAAGCAAGCAGCTGCAAAAATGATGGTTTTTCTTTTGAATTACAACCTGACTATAGCATTTACAGTCAGTCATGATCATCAAGTTTGGTTTCGGTTTTACTGCAAGGATTATTGAGGGTGTGACCTTCCTTCTTTGGGATCTAACATCTGAAAAAGACACACTTTACTTCCTACTCAGATAGTAGAAAGTACAGTGAATGATCTTCCTAGTGGCGGGAGAGAAAGGGACAGACACATAGCAGTGGCTGCTGCTGCTGCAAAATGATCTCATATCCGCACGTAGAAAAAGTTGCTGCTAGCGGCGGCAAATCGAACTGAACCGCGACAAAAAGTCAGCGGATTCGTGAATCTGTCACCTTGTTTCTTTCAAAAGTTCCGAATTGTCACATCATCAATACTACCTTCACGTAAACAAATGTTTGTTTTTGATCTGAGAAAATGTTAACCGGGAAGTTTGAACTTTGAACCAGAACCAACTATACTGTAGCAAGAAGTGGTATTAAGGTTACTTGAGGTCAAAAAGTTGTTATAATCACATCACAAACGGGAACTTCTTTGTTTTCAGAATGCAGTCGCGTTTCTTCCGTTCTTCAACGAAGAGGATTTGAAATACACATTCGGCGTCGAATCTCATGCTGAAGGTTTGCCAAATGCAATACAAGACAGACATCAGGGGGTTAATTGTGATTGATTTCAGTGCCAAAGCATGAGGAAATTGACCCGATGCCGTACTATCATCAGAATGGCAGTTTGCATGCACTGGAATTTACGGTACCAAGAAATACAAATTGAAACAAAACGTGTTTATTCTACAGGCATTCAACAAGAGTTACAACTTGACACTAGAGCCCACGTTAGCAAAATTACTCTCATCGGGAGTCACTCTAGTGAGGAAAGACGAAAAGAAGGGTGGATCTTTGGACTTTGGATCTACTCTTGACAGCTGTCATTACCACCATTATGGCAAAGTGTATGCCGCTATCAGCAACTGTGATGGCAGAATTGTAAGTGTTAGGGAAGGGTGTGGTTCTTGGAAAAGTAAAGTTTTTACCTTTACCTTTCAAGTTCTAAATTCTAAAAATAAATAATTTCATTTCACCTATGAACTTTTAGAAAGGAACAGTGATTGATAATGGGGAGATCATTGTGATCCATCCGTTCCCAGATCATCATGCCCATCGTTCGAAGAGAAACACTGAAAACGGTGCCCATGTTGTGTACAAAAGAGAAACCCTTGGAGGTCCTGAGCCAAATGACTTCTGTGGTCTTGACAATGTTGTCACGGAAGAGTCCTTGGTTGAAGATGAAAGTGCAATCTTTGAGGATGTCTTTGTGACTGGCCAACGTCTGACTCAAGAATCCGATTTGATTGTGAGTCACCTAAAAGCACTTGTCACACTTAATCCCTATTCCCCAGGTCGAATTAGCAGTGTTCGTTGATGAGAACCTCTGGCGACACTTCAGCAGCAAATACGGTGGAATGGCGGATCGAAAGCTTCAGGATTACACTTTGACTCTTCTCAATAACATCCAGATCATGTACTATCAACCGACTGCAAGTCCTCCACTCACTTTCCGTGTCATTCGATATGAAGTGCTTACCAGACAACCGGTAAGCAATGAACGACTTGTGGATTTGTTCAAGTAAATTGTTTTGCAGTCGGCACTTGCCGGATACCTTCACAACCATGGAAACGCTCAGATGTACTTGGATAGGTTCTGCAGATACCAGAGAAATCTAGCTGTCCGTGATTGGGATCATGCTATTATGCTGACCGGGTAATTGAAAGAGACACTGCGCGCAAAAGGACATGTTTAATTAGTTGTGATGAATTTGCAGTTACGATATCCATCGAGGTGCTGGATCTCGGTCAATTTCCGGAATTGCTCGACTCGATGGAATGTGCGATCCGTGGAACACGTGCACCCTCGCTGAAGGTCTCGACTTCACGTCGGCATTCATCGGAACTCATGAACTTGGTCACAGGTATGTTTGATGACCACACTGCCCTTGGTCAAGCGAAAGACCAAGCGGAAGCAGTTTGATCGGGCTATCAAGATTGACAGTCAGCAAGCATTGGGTTACGGTGTGATAATTGCCTAATTCAAATTGCTTTTCAGCGTCGGCATGCGTCACGACGAGCCGTACTGTCCGTCCAAACATATCATGTCGTCATCGCTGGGTCCCGGAAAAGTCACGTGGTCGACCTGTTCGCTGCGAGATTACCATCAGTTCTTGCAACGACTCGAGTAAGTTTCTGCTTCATTAATTTGAAGAGATGAATTGGAAACGATGAGATGAAAAACGGTTTTATTGTATTGTATTTGACAATTCCAAAATGAATGAACTGAACCGAATTGTGTCATGTGCGGTTTGGTTGTCTCGTCGTTTTGTTAATTGAAAACACGCGCATGATGCACTTGATAATTTTTTTTTCATGTCTGGCGGAAATGATTAAGACAAGACACATGATTTGATTTCAGCGGCCGGGGAAAGAACTGCTTGCGTGTATCGAATATGCCAACCAAAATGGAGATCACGTCGCACGTGAAACCCGGACAAATCTATGATGCGAATCTTCAGTGCGAACTGATGCATGGAAACGGATATCAGCAGGTTGGTCTTGGTCAAGATGACCGGGAATGCGTGGTTTTTCTCCACTTTTCCCTCATTAATCACCGCTTTGCACCTCAATGTCAACATGAGACTTTTCCGGTGTTGTATCTGTTGCAATGAGAGGGGGACTGAGACGCTCTCCATATATCTCCCATTGTCTCTCAACCCTTATCTGCCTTCCGAAACAGAAACATTCTTTGACCGGTACAATGTGAGACGCAACAGTAGAAATGAATGAAGAGGCAGAAAACGCAATGTTCATTCATTCTCGACTTCCGGTGATTCTGCGCATCCGCGGATAGAGGGGGATACGAAGTAGCCTTTGAAGAAGACATTGACACCGTATACCAATATCGGTTTTTGCTGTGTTTCTCTGTCACTTTTCTCTCAACACTCTATGCTTTCTTTCCACTTCTTCCACCTCCTTTTCCCCGTTTTTGCATCGCTGTCCACTACCGAAACAAACCTAAGCGGCGTCAAACTTCTCCGCTGTAGATAGATAGATTGACGACAGAAAATGAGAATGAGAATGAAAATGAAGAGAAGAAGGAGAAGACGGGGGACGATTGGCTTGTTGGGGGACCTAACCTGTTGGAAAATTTAGGAGTTGACACTTTATGATGGTCTCATTGTTATTTACAGGTCACACCTCGCCAAGACTCGTATGATGGCATTTGCTACATGATGTGGTGTGGTCAGTCATCATTCGGCAGAATCATCACGTCGCATCCGGCGTTGGAAGGTTGGTAAAAACACAGAAAGGGGGGACCTGATTGTTTCGACCGCTTGACCGCGTACGTCGTCTGGAAACAACATAAAATCGAACAGAATAAATAAAATCAAACAAATTGTAAGGAATGCAGCATGTGAAATTGACCGCAACCGGGGGACACGAATAGGAGGGCAATGAACTTTTTTACGACGGAAATACGGGGGGAGAAGGGTATCAAACATTGTTGACAGATATTCAAGGAATCACACATCAGACCTCTGAACGTTTCAGGTACATTCTGTGGACCGAGCAAATGGTGTCAGCTGGGAAGATGTGTTCCATGGACCGCAGCGAACGAGATCAACCCACCTGTTCAGACTGCTGCTCCAGTGGCTACTACACTTCCATCGGTAGTTACAAAGAAAAGGGGCAAGTTAAAAGAATCTGAAACTTTCAGAGAATCGATGGATCCTGGTCCGGATGGGGAGCTACCGTTTGTTCTCAGTGTACTTGCAACGGAATTTTGGGATCTGTGGGTCTCTCGATCTCCCGACGAACCTGCTCAGCCCCATACCCAGCCAACGGCGGAAGCGACTGCATCGGTTCTACTTCGCGAGCAGTTTTGTGTTCTCGACAATGCGGTCGGGCGACCAAATCTGTCGATGAGGTACTTGACAGCGCGTTTATAGCCCTTATACCCCAATTCGTTTTGCAGTACATCAGCGAGAAGTGTATGGAACAGAAACGCATCAAGAACGATCGAGAACTAACTGGAAAGGGTAGTCAACTCAATCGGTTCCCACAACGAGCCTGCAAAGTACGTCACTTGTTTCTCAAGTTTTCCATTCCGTAGATTGTATCTACCTTCAACGTCACCGGTTCGGTGTCATCGGTCTTCCACCGCGCTAATATGATAAGATTTTTGGGGGGAGAAAATAGGAAGAAAAGGCGGTACAGAATATCATATCATAATGCGATTTTGGTCATAACAACTTTTGAAACTAGTTGGAGGATGAGACAGACAACAAATTATCAATTGCAACGATAAGCGGTCAGAAGAACAAAATACAATGGTTTTTAGGTGTTCTGCGATGTTCAACAGCATTACGGAAGTCAACGAAATTACCGATTCTTCGGTGACAATCTGCCAGATGGAACTAGCTGTGGCTATGATAGATATTGCTTGGATGGAGAGTGCCTGGTAGCTCAGTCTTTAAAAATCGGAATAACCCTAAGTTTCAGGCGCTTTCTTGCAACAATAATGCTCTTGTGAGCCGTGATCTTTCTTGTCCAGAGAACACTTGTCCAATTACCGATCAATCATCCTCCGTGTTCCAAGGACAATGGTCTATGTGGAGTTTGTGGACGAGTTGTACTGTCACCTGTGGTGGCGGATACAGAAAACGGTACTAAACTTTTGGTAATTGGTAATTCCTTCAATTACAAATGTTTTTAGTAATCGCGCCTGTTCAATTACCGGACAATGCGATGGCAAGGAAGATGAGACGGAAGTGTGTGGTGCGGAGCCTTGCCCATCTGTTCTGCGTACCGGAAACGAATGGAGTAGCTGGACGGAGTGGAACCACTGTTCGGTGTCTTGCGGTCGTGGATCACAAGCCAGATATCGCAAATGTCTCAGTCCGCATAGAACCTTGGCATTCGACTGCCCTGGTGAGAACAAAGTCACCAAGACGCTTCGCATCACTTACTTCAAAGGTTTACTAACACTTCTAACAAATAATTTTGGGGATCCAGTTAATTTGGAATTTGGTTTTGGTTCTGGAATGGGAAAATTGAGAAGGAGAGAGAGAAATGGAAACGGATATGTTCCTCTTTTCTTCTTTCTCTTCCTCTCCTGCCTCAACGTTTTATTTCCGCTTTCCGCCCGCCTACGCATCCATTAAATTTGGTTGTTTTTTTATTTCATTTCATTTTATATCATTTACAATAAGACTCACAAATTTACAACAATAACCAAACTAATTCCATGACATCTTCATTAGCACTCAATATTCTGTTTTCTGCATTCTGCATTCTGCATGTTCTCATTTGCTTCATTTCAGAAAAGAACATTGAAGTTCGCTCTTGCGATAATGGCCCATGTAATGCTGTTGGAGTTTGGGGAACATGGGGAACATGGAGCACTTGCTCGACGTCTTGCGGACCTGGTACTCTAGTTAGACAGAGAACCTGCAATAGAGTAAGGAATACCAAAGTTTTCAAATGCAAGAAGCATTTCTTCCAGGAACCATGCGACGGCTCTGCTCACGAAAGAAGATCTTGCAATGTTGTCAACTGTCAGAACGATGGAATTTGGTCTCTTTGGAATGAGTGGTCGGATTGCAGCAGAGTATGCGGAAAGGGTCTCAGAAGTCGAAGCAGGTCTTGCTTCGGAAGTGGATGCCTCGGAGCAAGTTCCGAGCAGCAGTTCTGCAATGAACAGCCGTGTGCTTCATCGACTAGCGACTGGGGAACTTGGTCGGGATGGTCGCAGTGCTCAGTGAGCTGTGGAGCTGGAGTGAAGAGGAGGACAAGGACGTGTAGAACTGGAAACTGTCCTGGAAACTATAAGGAATCGGCGATTTGCAATGATAGGGACTGTGAGAACAGGAATGCCGCTTGGGGAGGTGAGTAGATTACGAAATCTGGAGGAGTTGATATTTGAAATGGGAAAACGGGAAGATGTTCCTTGAAAGAAAATTGATTAATTCAGATAATGAAGCCTCGTTGTAGAAAGAGTAAGTGTAAGTTTCAAAACGTTATATCAGTTTGTACCTACCCCTTTGTCAATTTCATTTTTGTCCTTTTATTCTCCCACTCTCAATCCCTGTGTAGACAACCAATCGTACAGTTTTGTCTGTCCATATGTCACTGTGAGTAGTAGATTTTTGACGAATGACTTTTCAACAAGAGAAAATAGAAATTAATTAACTTAGTTTTAACTTAACTTAACTATCCATTAATGAGGAGGTTATTGTCCATCATCATCGTATCAAAGCCGAAACCGAAACCCCACAATAACAGTTATCAAAGACCACACTTCTCCTGCAAAAGGTGTTTTGATCAGTCAGTCACTCAGATTGATCATAATTCCGTCGCGTTCTTTCCTTTTGGGCGTTCTGCAGAATTGATAAGGCGATGTGGATATGGCGATGATCTGATCTAGATTGATTGACTGACTGACTTGATGACTTGCAAGTTCCTCTTGGAAATGTTTTCGAGAATATCTCGGGGAATGAAAGGAACACTGTAGATTTATAGTTGCATCACCATGTCATCTTTTTCTCGATGGTTGCGATAGATTGTGGTTGGCTGTTGGATGGGCTGACCTAACCTAGAATCTCATTATTTTCTCGGAAATTCGCATCTTTGCAAAGCGAGAATTACCTTCTTGCGTGGGAGAAGAGGAATAATGTCACGTGAAAAAGAACACACCCTTCTATGCTACAGTGTTGTTAGGTTAGGAAAATATAACCTAATAAAAAAAATCAAAACCAATACCCGATTGTTGTCTTGCAAGCAAACCCAACCTATTTGTCAAATGTCTATAAAAAAATCAAGTAGAAAACCATAAAATTTTCAGGCTGGGGATACTGGTCATCATGCAGTGAAACATGTGGCGATGGAGTCCGAAAACGCGTTCGCAAGTGCTACGGAAGCGGTAACTGTGATGGTCAGCAATATGAGAAACAGTACTGCAACCTGCGACAATGCGATTTCCGAAGAAAGTTCTAATACCTAATCTAAGCTAAGAATCCATCCAAATGTTCACTTAACAACTGATATCATATTTGTGACCTTCTCCTCTCTGTCTGTGTCCCCAAAAAGTGTTGTATTTATTGTCTCCCTTCTCATGCGGCTCAACCCATCCATCTATCACTTTTTCTCCATATGTAAATACAACCATTCCTTTCTCTCTTCCTCTTCTCCTTTTTCTCTTGTTCCATCCTTCTAGCTATCTATGTCACCTGAAATCGGTACTTCTCAAACTCAAACTTCAAACATTCCCGTTCACCCTTCACCGTTCCCAGTTTCCCCCGTTTGTCCCTGTTTTTCCCTTTTCGAGATATAGGTATTGTTTCTTGGATGTTCTACTTGTTAGACCTTCACTGGTCGCCTCATAACTACGGGTTAAACTTAATAAAAAAGAAAGTTACTAATCGAACCGAATCGAATCGCGTCGTGCCGCTTCGCTTTGCTTCACCCAGATCAGATTGATTCTAGAGCTGAGATTCCTTCTAGTTAACGTTAAACTTCATCACCATCATCATCATCCCATTGAGTCTTTTCTCTAGAATATCGATATTTTCTCTACTTTTTTGTATCCCTTTCTCATTTTCTTCGTGTCTTAACTGTTATGAAACAATTTTATTCTGATAATAAAATGCAATCATTATACATACATTGTTTGATCTACTCTACTCCCTACTCCACAACAGAACGCTCATCTCTCATTCATTCTCAAACTGATAAGCAAGTAGTCCCCGATTCTTTTCTCTCGAAAACACTTTTTATGGCTTTCCTGTCCCAGTTTTGACAGTCAATAACATATCACAACAATCGCCTTGTTTTTGATATTGTTGCGTCGCGCCGAGGCAATTTATCTTTTCATAAACTTATCAACGCCCTAACTTTTCTTCCGCACGTCTTCACTTTCACCACGTGATCTTTTACTTGTTGCTGATAAAGTCAATGACTTCAATTTTTTGTTAACTTCTTAGTACCTTCTTTTTTTTGTTTTCCTTATTCAACTGTTCTTCCTCTTTTCCTCCATATTTTCCAAACCAGTTATTATCTTGCCGTCGAATCGCTGCAATCCGTCAATGATATGCGATTTGCATGGTCCAGAAGTGGCCTTGAAATGATGGCGGCAAAATCTCAGAGACTCTGGTTTGCCATTCGACATAAGTCAGATCTAAACATTTTCTTCTCCAACTACTTGAATGAATCTAGTAAACAATGTTTATCGCTCTCTTTTCCGCTTTCGTGGGATGACAATCAAGTGGGAAGAAGAGGTGGAGAAGAGGCTTTTGGAGTATATGAGTCACTCATCCACAACTGGAAATGAAGGTGTGACTGATAACATCTAACCCGGAAGTTTTAGTTGCGAAACGTCGGGGCTATACGCTATACAGACAAACATAATCATTTCAGCTCAATTTGCCGGAATAGTTGCTCAAGATCTTGAAGACAATGGTTGGACCGTTTTCCGCCAATCCCTCCCACAATCGGATCGCTTCAATGTCTATGCCACTTTCCGTAACTCTGACCCAAAACGTATGAAAAAGTACAAGTATCCATAGTTCATCCACTTGAGAAATTTTAGCACACTTGACAAAAACCGTCTTTTCAGATGTCAAAGTGCTATTGAACACCCATTTGGACACTGTTCCTCCCTACTTTCCACCCACCCAAGACGACAAGAACATTTATGGAAACGGGTCGAACGATGCCAAAGGTGAGGAGGCAAATTGAAGTGACTTCTGGTCAGGGGAGAGGAGAGGATAGTTCCAAGTTCCATGTGGTCTTGCAAAAGTTGCGTCCAGCAATTTTAGTGTCCCTTGTAAAACGGGATGAGTACTAGTACTAGGAGAGACACATTTTTACGAGAAGGGATTCTTGATTCTCCGTTCATTTCTGTGTAGAATAGTGTAACAAAGCGGAAGGAAAAGTGACAATTTCTAAAAAAAAAAAGACTAGCGACTTTTGCAAAACGCTATTATAAGTGAGATTGATCATCGTCTCCTCCCAAAAAAGACATGCAATTATCAAAACATTAGTTCTCTCCGGTGACTTTTGTACTTTGCAAAATGAGACATTGGTTCGTTTTCCAGGACAATTGGCCGCAATGGTCACCGCCGCAATCATTATTTCGAGAACTGACGAGGATGTTGCGAGGGCGTTGGGATTACTCTTTGTGGTCGGAGAGGAACTCGACCATGTTGGCATGATTGTGAGGGACTTTTTAGAACGAAAAACATTTGAACAAAAAACTTGACATTTCAGGAAGCTAATAAGCTAGAAATCCTCCCAGAGTATCTCCTGGTTGGTGAGCCAACTGAATTGAAATTTGGAACCATTCAAAAAGGAGCTCTCAAGGTCAAGTTAACTGTGACTGGGCAAGCTGGACACTCCGGATATCCTGATTCAGGATCTAGTGCCATTCACAAAATGGTAGAGATTCTGAATGATGTGCAAAACTTCCAATGGCCTTGTGGTCCAACTTTCGGAGACACCACTTACAACATTGGCAAGATTTCTGGAGGGCAAGCGCTGAATGCGTGGGCTGCTCAATGTGAAGCGGATATCTTCTTCCGTGTGGTGACGTCAGTGAAGGATGTTGAGGAGCTGTTGAAGGGCGTTGTGAAAGGTATAATTTTATAACGTTTCGCAACTAGTGCTCAATTTTTTTCAGATCGTGCCACCATAACACTTTTGAGTTACAATGACCCTGTTATCCTTGACTCCCCACCAATTGCCGCGGAACTGGATCAGGTTTCATTCAACACAGATATTGCTTATTTTGATGCCAAGGACAAGCTCAAGGGAAAGTATCTTTTTGGTGGTGGATCCATCAAGAATGCACATTCTAGAAACGAGTTCATTCCAAAAGATGAACTTCATAAATGCACTGCAACCTTGGTCAAATTGGTCAATGAACTTACATCGCTATAATTTATTTTTTGTAGTTTTTTGATGTTTTAAAGATTAAAAAAAATGTTAAGATTAGAATAAATAAGTTTCATTTTCAAGTGGAAAAAATTAGAAAAAACTTCAGATCATTACAGAAAACGGAAAGAAAGAGAGAGAGGAAAAGAGCTGGGAAGGATGGTTTTTGGTAGTGATAGTGATAAAATAGAATGAGAAAGAAACCCTATAAGATCACAATTGGCAAGAAAAGGAAAAAGAAATTGGAAACGACGGTTATGAGTATAAGTTGGTCCAGATATATATTGAGTTCAAAAGTTCAAAAGTTGAGTTGTTGTCTAGTTTAGTTTTAGTTTTAAGACACCGAAAGATCAGAAACGGCAAGGAGAGAAAAAAGGAAAAGGAAATGGCAAAAGTGTTGTCTTGTGGAAGAAAAAAGAACAGATCAAAATGAAAGATACAGGCTGTAAAAGGAAAGCATGGAAACATAAATCACCTGGGGGAAATTAAAACTTTTTTGTTCTTAAACCATAAAAGCCATAAAACTGTTCCTCATGACCCCAAGACCAAGATCAAGAAGGATTAGGTAGTAGTGAAAGTGTAAACTAGAACTGAACTGGGGGAGAGGGTATGGAACAGAATCAGGGCATGAATTTTCAGGGGAAACAGAGATAGTCTAAATCTAGAGATTATTGGGTCAGCATCGGTAACGAAACCTGATATCATAAGCGATATACCCAGTAGAAGGGATTGGGAAAAGCTAGGAAAAGGCTAGAAGAAGAGCATCGGGTCACTGGAAGACATTTTATGAGACAGTCGAGACGGCGACATTGGTGTTTTCCCGCCGGACACATCATCCATGTATTGAGCGTACTGTAATTTGGAAAATAGATTTGAAACTGAAATGGAAGCAAAAACAGTCGAGACAACATGGTGCGGGTGCAAAAATAATGATATAAGGCTAGGCTTATGGATTCTTATCTTTCTTGATGAAAATTAAACATTTTTTGAGTGAAAATCCAAAAAATAAGCAAGTGGCGGCGGCATTAGAATTCAACTAAAAGTATCACGCTTTTACATAATGTTTTACATAATTTTTCACGTTTCTTAACACTCCGTTCCTTAACATCAAAAAAACCAAAATTCAATTCAAAACCCAAGCAATTGATTTCACAATCAATTCCATGTTCACTTGTACACCAACTTACTTGTTCCGCTATGGAAAACTCATTTTTCTGAAAACGTTAGGTTTATCATTATTCTTAGTGCTCCCGACACTACTCCGTGCACACATTCCAACGAAAAAAGTGCAAAAAACACGAGAATGAAGCAAGAACACGTTTTCGAACTTGTTTAAGGTCGAAAATTGATATGAATATGAATATCAAATCAAAATCAACACCACGGATAAAGAATCTGTCTCGAATGTTTTACCATCTGGGGACCAACATTGTCTTCGATCCATCGCAGCAAGTGAACATTATATGGTACGTAAGGTTGACGTAGGAGATGCTCCTGCACTTCCAAAAACCGCTTGAGGTCTTCCAGAGTTATTCGATCTTTCGATGGCCTAAAAGTGTCATTTTTCAAATCTGCATATTAGCGTCATCGATTTTTTTTAATAGTTTACCTTGTTTTCTTAAGGGCGGCAATTATGCGCATTGCTTCTCGAATATCATCACTCATATTTGCAAATCCACGTCGAGCACCACGAATCTTTCGTCCGAAATAGTGAAGTTTGGTGAATGTCCGTTTGAGAGTTGATGAGCAGAGATCCAAGGAGGCGGTGATGACAGCTAGTCCAATAATTACATATGAAACCGCAAGCTGAAAGTGATAGGGTTAATTGATGATGAAAATGAAAATGACTGCGAAATAACATACCGCTAAATAGTAATGTTGTTGAACTCGAATGTTTCCTAAACCAATGGTGGTGATTGTGTTGAAAGAGAAGAAGACTCCATGAATGAATGACCACACCGGACCCTTTTCAAATGTGTTAAACAGCAAACTTCCGACGCAACAATAACCGATAATGAGGGTAAAGTAACTGGCAATTGGAAGTTGCAGTCGGTCTTCTTCATCTTCACATTCCTCATCGTCCAGACTACTCGCATTCCGCTTTTTACTCTTTTTCAGCTCCCTAAGCCCAATAAGATGAAAATGTGACTAAAACTTGAAGAATTCTTACATTGAATCTATAGAATCCACATCGGTGTCAAACAAATGTGTTCGTATCAATTCCACAAGGTTTGCTATCATTTTCCACATTGCAAGGAGTTTCGCGTAGGTTCTAAAGGTGGTTTATTATATTTGAAGCCAGAAGAGCTTGGAAAATTTGACTATGGTACCTTATAACAATTTCTGAGAGGAACTTTCCAATATCAGCGGCTGTGATGAACATAAGTGGGATTCCGATGAGGCCGAAAAACACAGTGAATATCCGTCCGGGATCAGTGGCGGGGGTCACGTGATCATAACCTGAGAAGAAGTAGGGTTTTTGAATCAAAGAAGGTTGCGAAATGTCGCGGTGTCTTCTTATTCAACTTCAAACTTCAACTTTTCAAGACAGTAGACAAAGCTATCAGGTTTCATGAACTCTTCTAAGATCACAACTTCTCAAAAACCGCCTTAGCAACAAAAAAAATGTGCTTTTCAAAGTTTCTTCAATTGGTTTTTGCCATTTCAGTACCTGTAGAAGTGATCACAGTCAGGGCATAAAGTGTAGCAGCAGCAAACGTCCATCGAGTAGTCAACCCATCGCCATCCTCTTCTCCAGTCCATAATTGGTTTGCATCTGTGAATTTGTCGTCGTATTCATGAGCTCTTGACAATGAGACTAATAAAGGTCGCATCCGACTTTCTACGGTTACAGCGTCACTCCGATTCGCGGAAAGTTGAATGGTTTCATTGATGATTTGGGAGTAGATGTCGAACACGTGTTTAACTTTTGCCTAAAACAATAAGATTCTTATAATCGCTCAAAAAACGCGGTAGATATTACCTTTCTCCCCTCCAATTCATGATCTGCTTCAAGCCATATAAAAACCGTTGCTCCCATGGCAATATACGAGAGTAATAACACATTGAGCCCGACATGGGGTAGAAGGATTTTCAAAAGTTTCAAGATCCTCCTCCAAATTGGTACCCGTACCACAATCGGCTGTTCCGGAACATCTTCAATACCTTCTCGTCGGTTATACTCTTCCCATTTTACACGACCAATGTTTTCTGAAACGAAGAATGTTGTTTTTTGGGAGAAACTGGAGAATTGGTCAACATGGCATCACTTCTTACTTCATCTTATTCATTCCATTCCATTCCCGCTAATCTAACCTAATTTTGTTTCTTTTTTGCTGAGGAGCACTCTTCTTTCTTTGTGTTTTTTTTGGGAGAAAAGGCTACTGACTTCAGTGAGATTCAGTGTCATTCTGACTAAACTTACCTCGGAAAAGTGGTGGTAGACAGTGTTCTGGAAGGGAGGAAACAAAAGCAAGGTCAGAGAGCGGAAGTCGTAGCTGAGGTTTCTGGACTACTTGGAAGATTCTTCCGACTCCCAACGAGCCCATCAGAGTAGTAAAAGAAGGGTTGAAATCCTTGGGATGGGCAGTGCAAGAAGGGCACAAAAAGTGGGAAGGAGCCAAAGACAGATGGCTCGCCAAATTAACCCGAACTAGACATTTGATCCGACGGATTCCTCCCAGTATTGATTACACGGCTAATATGGAATAGTAATAAGGGAATAAGAATAGGAACAGGAATAAGTTGTTCAACTACCAACTACACCACACCGGAACGAATGTTTTGGCGCGTGGTTAGGTTTTCCTTGAAGGTCTTGCTCGAAAAACGAAACTTTCTTCAAAACAATAGTCGATGAGCAACGGAGGGGGTGTTGGGGGGGGGGGCAATGGCAGATATCCGGCGGGCAGAAAAGGAAATACGAAACGCGAGAAGAGGTTGCTATACCGATCTCAGCCTCATCTAAACACTCTCTTTTACTAGTTTTGTTGTGAGACCCAAGACACCACCAAATCTTTTTCCTTTTTTTCTCATTTAGATTGTTTCAAAAAGAGGAGAGAGGAGAGAGGAGAGCGCGCAAGGAAGATATCCGGAAGAAAAGATGAGCCTTGAGAAATGTGTCATTAACATCTTCTCTTTATTTTTTTTTGCTTCAAATCTAGTGGTTTTTTTGTGGAAATTTTGAATCTGAGATTTGAAAATTGAAATTGTTTCTCAGCTTGAAACGACTTGACATTTCCACTCATCTTTAAATGTCAATTTCAATACGATCAGTAATTGAACAAAAAACAGGAAGGATGCATCGGATTTCGGATTTCATGAGCCATGAGGATCATAAAAAGGAGAATAAAATAAAAGTTAGAAGTCCTTTCTTCCCTTCCGCATTTTTAACATTCCTTCGTTCTTTTTTGCTTCTTGCTCCATTCAATGATCACATTTTATGCTCTGATTTTATAGTGTCTCTCTCTATATCTATCCACTTGTTCTTCCCGTTCTTTTCCTTCTTTCCGCACTACCCACTTTCGAGCGTTTTTGACACAAACACATAAATTTTGATGCCACCGACGGGGGTGATAACGGAATGAAAACGGGAAGAAAAACGGATAGGTAACTGGCGAGAGGTTACGTCGTATGATGTGAGAATGCGGTGTCGCAAATGAAGAGAAATGTCGAAACATTTCTGACAGCCAATGGGTCGGGTCAATTTATGACAAATTACCAAATTATAGTTGAAAGGAAAGTTGAGCTTACTTACCATCAAAAAATGCAAATTGGTGAGATCGAACAGTGTTGTGACGACTTAAAGCAGCAGAATTTCGATTACTAGGTGGCTTACTGGGAGGTCTACTCGGCGGCCGACTAGGTGGTCTCCGATAGTGATAATAAGGGGTGAATGGGTCACTGACACCAACAGTTGCAGAGGTAATAGACGGTCTGGGCTGGGCAGTGGCGGAACTTTTCCTGCGACCGCCAGAGAACGATGATTGGTTATCATGGAGATGGGCAAGGGTAAGCCTGCGAAACGAGTACGCTCCGGATGAACCCATAGGAACACTTGGGAGGAATACGCATAGAGGAAGAATGTGAGCCGTCGTCGGCGGAGCTGGATGCGCTCTATTGGTTCTATGGGAGGGCTCGTCGTCTTTTCGCACCTTTGTGTCTCGTAATACTCCCACCTCCCGCCAGGAGCCACGTTCATCATGTCTGGCACCCTACAAACAGCTGTGTGTGTGCTCCACAATATATCTGTGCCACTCTCTTCTTCTCCCCGCCTATCACTTTTTGGCATTTGGTATACCGGTGTGCGAGAGTCAGTGTGTGTGTTCCTGTTGTTATCAACAAGTCGAAACCAGGTGCCGTAGGGTCTTGCTCTCTTTCAATTGGCGGATCCCACAGGGATTTTCTAAGGACATGAAAACTCTGCAGCCACAATGGGAATAATTACTTCCTAGAAATGTTGCTCTTTTACTTTTTCTCTCAATGTATTGTTCTTTCAAAGTTCAGAGGGTGGAGGTGAGGTTCAGAAGATGAAATTTCAAGAACCCGCGAAGCAACCCGAGAATGATTTTGTTTGTGTCGGTGTCTTTTTTGTGTTTGCGGCTAGAAAAAACAAAACCTCTAAAAGTTGTGGATCTGCTCGCCCAAGTCAAGTCTCAACCCAAGCCGCAGGATTTTGTTGAAGTGCTACTGACAAAACTTCAGTGACACCTTTTGCCTGCCCGCTGCATTCATGTCTTTTTGCCGCCGCCGTTTCGTTTTGATGGGATCCATCTCGTGCGAAACGCAAGGAAACGACAGAAAGCTCACAGAGCGAGCGCCAGGAAAAATGATGTGGTGATAATAAATGATAAGTGATATACAATATGATATCAATCACGGCGACAAGACCGACATGATGGCTATGTGGTGTGGGAAGAGCATCGGAGAGAGCAAGAGATCGGGAAAAGCATGTGTTAGGCAAGGCCAATTCAAATCTTGATTTATAGAAGGTTATTATGTTAGTGTTTAATGGGAGATGGGTGTAAAACCAGAGTCCTGGACTGGACAAAGAGCATAACACACCCGACACTTGCCAACTAGAGAAAACCAAGTTTTCAACTTCGAGAAAGTTGCGATTGTAAGATGGAGAATGAAAAACTTTACAATTAGAAAAGTAAAATATAATACCACAATAGTGAGCAGAATTTGATATGAAACTGAAGAAAATCTTACGATATCTGATGGCAGCAGCTGCAAAGAAGGGCAGAAGAGCCACAGCGGCTGGATTGTCGGGATAAATGCCGGTGTGCGCGGTCCTGGCCCATTCGGCAAACATGTTCGAGAAAGTTCAACTAGGAAAATCATAAAATGGGTTCTCGGGCGACACCACCGGCGGCTACTAGGACCGCTTGCGCTTTGGCGGCGGGCGGAGAGAGTTTCCGCGCGTCTGGAACGATGAATAACA